>SNQJ01S0039524.1:12720-26035 GCA_010110895.2 Picea sitchensis | reverse complement strand
TAAAGATTGGAAAACAACATACCTTCACTTACCTGAGAAGATCATGAGCTATGCATCTGAGAGATCTTTGTATGGCTGCAATATTTTGGCTGCTTCTATTGGATCATGGATCTTTGGAGTGAAAACAATCTGATCTGTTTGGGTGTATGAACATAGAATGAGATCTGAAATTGGTACATATGTACCATATTATTGTTGGAACTAAGTTGTTGGTGCTGAAATCTGGAGCTGAATATTTGTTTTACTGGAACACTACTGCAAGATACTATGAGTGTCATGGAACCATATAGTCTTCATTCATATCTGCATCGTGGCATAATTCTTATCTATGTGAATAAATTTTGTCGATGTCGAACATAGAAATAAATTGTCGGATTACCAACCATTGATGAATGTTGTTAACCGACACGAGACTTCTCACCATTAATGTCAATGAGAGTCAAGATGCCTAAGTACATATTACTAGGTACGAATAAATGTGTCGCACGTCGAGTCACCTAGAAGATCCGACAAACATGGGACATTGATGTATTCCCACTGTTTATTGGCGAAAGAACTTGCCATTAAGGCATGCAAGCCTCAAGGTACTGAAAAGGTATCCAATCTCAATCCCAGATGATGTGCTGATGTCGATGGGTCAAGACTTGTCAGATGGAGGGCCATAAGGAATCCCCCATCATCTAACGTGAGTACAAAGTAATGATTTAGAGGACCATAGATGAAATATCAAGCAGGCTTTATTTGGCAAAAGGAAAATGACAAGGTGGTAACTCAGCTTAGTAAGTGAGCTAAGTGACTTTATTCATGGGTTAGGGGTGAATGAAAGTGAGGCAGGAAAGTATGAAATTTGCAAAGGGGTTGAAGCCATGATCTAGTAGTGATAGGAAGATGACAAGTTTAGGATTGACTTCGACATGTTAGGCTCAAAGGAAAGAAGATGAATCATCACATAATGGCTCTGAAAGGCTTCTTTTGATAGCAATGGTATGATGGATATCATCTAAAATATAATGATATTGAATTCTTCATGACTTCATTGGGACTTGATTTTATCAAGAGTATGTGGTCTTTGGAAACCACTAGTGCATAAATTGGTCTTCTTTATCATCCCAGAACCTGCAAAAAAACTTAGCACTGACCTGCAATAAAACGTGAGTTTATTGAAGAATAGAGGTGATCAGTCTTTCTTCATCCGATACATACGCAAAAATTCACAAATAGTGCTAAATAGAACAAATCCAAGGAAAATAAATAAAATGAAATGCACTGTTACCTATCGGGATGTGGTGCACCTTGGACAACCCGCCAGTGTTTCTTCATTTGATGCTCAATTTCAGTGATTCAAAAGACAAATCAAAATATTAGAAGCATTTTTCAATGATATGAAGTTCTTAAGAAATTTCGAAGTCTATTGGATATGACCAAAACAAATTGATATCCTCAAATGCTAGTGGAAATGCCTTCATGACATAGAGCTTATTAAGAGTTTTCCAACTACGTTAATGGAGAGGTTGAAGCCCGCTATTTCCAATTGAGGCCAAAGTCGGATCGACACTTGGATTGATTTGATTGGATTTATTAAATAGAGTGGGAATATATATATATATATATTAAGTTGTTTGATAAGTGCTTTAAAAGGAGGCCCGACTGAGATTGAACCCGTGACCTCTTATTGACAATTCCATCTCTTCCAACACATATTAGTCCGTCTGGACAAGCATGGAAATTAAACAAGGAAACCAAAGCTTGAGCATATCTTGGCCATTTGTCTCCCCTTCATAGTTTGAAGTATGCCATTGTGGTAAATGCCATATAGAACCCAAAATTTATCATGACAAAAAATTTGACCGTCCACCACGCATGAACAATCATCATAAATAATCATTTTATCGTTATTTTTAATGCTAAGAGAAGATACTGCAGCTGCAAATTCTTTCTCGGATGGTAGAATATGTGGAAGATTCGAAGTTTGGTCTGATATTTTGTCCACATCAAAGAATATTGCACCAGTAATATGCACATACTAAAATTATTGCAGTGGGTTTCTTTGCTTATTTGGCGTGTACTAAGATGCATCTACAACCTTGACATCAAGTTTCCATTGAACCACGCGTCACTTGTTTTTGTAATCATCAATTTAAATTTGTTTGTCATCACCCAAAAATATCAATGGTCTACGGATAAATTTTCCAACTTGCCCTCGCATAAACCATCATTTACCATCACCTCAAATCTCAAAACAAATGACGCATGATTGATTATTTTGTTTATTGCCGGTTTAAAAATATGGAAATGCAGAAGCCAAAACTTGCAAATCAGGTTCCTTGTTGCACTACAGGTCTGAATTTGTAGCATGGGCGAATGACAAGACACCACATGGACTAATCATATACTGCCATGTGGCAGCCTCATTTTGGGCACAATGGCATCCATAGAAATCGAACATGCAACTTGTTCCAAGCTAACAAAATGACTTTACCATTGTGAGACATGTTTTAAAAAAATGGGGCGGCAACCAAAATTGAATCCACATTCTCGGTCATAATATGTGAAGGATCTAACTAACCGTGCTATGTGCCCCTGCACCTCGCCTGGCGTACCTTCTTGTCAACGCTTCCTTTAGCTCGGTTCAACCAAATACGGATGTGAATTCAATGCATCGGATCCTCCAAGTGTAAAGCTAGCAGCAGAGATTGTGGTTTCGCGGATTTACATCCCATACACTACCTCGATCAGTTTCCATTCCAGCAAAGCTATAGCTCGAGGTTCCCTTGATAGCGAGCACCTGGCCTTTGCACAGGCCGATGAGACTTGTTAAAAAAAAAACAACGTGCTTGTTGTCCAGCCACGCGGTCTGTGCAGTGCAGATAAAGAACTGGCAGCCGTTAGTGTTAGGCCTGTGTTGGCCATGGAGAGGATGCCGGACCCCAAGTGCTTTCTTGCAAGTTTTGGCCGGAAAACTTAAATTGCCAGAATAATAGCAAGGCTGCGGGATTGATCCACTGCATACACAACATACACAAATTGTTTCCACGTCGGTTTCACCATTGGCGAGTTTGGAGTTTTTATAGAAAACATGCATAAATAAATTTAAATCGAATTAGTTTGAAAACATGGTATAAAATGGAGCAATGACGAATATTGACTACGAGATTTTTTCCTTACAATGCTAACGTCTTCAACTATCAAGCCACACGTCAACTTATAACAAACCCACGAAAATTCCATATTTTCATTTGATTACAATCACCTGAAATTCGTAACTGTCCAACGGATTGAACCATCGATCTATCTTTTCACCATTTAGAGTTTCAATTGTGTAATCCGCGGAGCCATCAGAAAGGAATTTGATATTTTTGTTGTCTGTGTACGAATTTGCCCATTCCTTCATCACGAATGGATCATTCACACTTATGCAGATAATGTCGTCCACGCCTTTTCCCTTCAATGATTTGGTATTCTCAACAAATTCCAGAACTGTATATAGGAGTAAAGGCCTCGAGGACGCCGAAGATAACAACCTTCTTTACGGTGGCCAAAGAGTGGAAAGAAACATTTTGGAGCTGGTTCTCTTCATTCTAGGTAGAACAACGCACCTTCTAGTTAGTTGAATGAGGGAGAGAACCCTGCCTAGGCACTTGGGTTTCCATTCTTCTCACTCGGGTTTCCATTCTTCTTGCCGATCAGATCCAAAGCCTTCTGCGCATAAGCAATGTTTGTGAAGTTTTTTTTTTTAAGTTTTTATTATTTTGTTTTCAATTGTTTGTTTTTATGTGTGTTTTTGTTTTAGTACATTTGTTTTTATTTATATACATTTATTATAAATTTGTTTATATATATATATATATATATATATATATATATATATATATATATATATATATATAAACAATATTTTTAATTAGTTACTTTGTGTTTGTTTGTTTTTGTTTTTAATTTAGTTTTAATTATAGTTTAAAACTAATAAACATGTTAGTACACTAGTTTAAATATAACTATGATTAAAATTATTTATTTATTGTTTATTTTATTTTTTAAATTTATGTATATTTTTATTTAAAAAAAAAGTGCTCTACCCTATAGTCACAAATAAAAGGCCATTCTTGTCATGGGTTTAGATCAACTCAAAAAGCACCCTAGATCAACATTTTTTCGATTTTAAATATGGAAAAATTGTTGCAAAGGCGTTGGAAATTTTCAAATTAAAATAGACATTTAGGACTAACTTATTTCCAAAATCGCTTTTCTGATCTTCCAGATCGCCTTAGAAGTGGGAAGAGAGCATACTTAGGAACTTGGCGATGCTTAAAATATTTGAAATTTGCAACTTGAAAAAAAAATTACACTCTATGTCACGGACCTCCAGGTTATTTGGTGCCTTAAACTCCCCTTGTTTTCCTCCTTGATGTGTGTCCCTTTTTTTTGTAGATCTTCCTTAATTTGTCATTTTTTGATCTTCGCTTCTGCTCTTTGTTCTCAATCATTTGTTTATTGCAAATCTTTCCTGCCAGGGTTGGTAGATGGATGGTTCTTACCGCACCACAAAACATCAAATTTATCTGAAAATTATATAAAAGTTTATTATTTTCCTATCTATCTAAAAACTATTTTATTTTTTATTTTTAAGGGTATATTCATTACTTCCAATGAAGCCATTTACAGTTAAATTTTTTAGAAATGCTCATATCCCAACTTGAAAATGTACCTGATTGTTTGAAAGGATATTCGAAATCGACTTGACCTTTCGATTTGACGCAAGGATCTCTTGAAGAATTGATGAATATTGTGGCGTAACACTTCTTGATACCATTCCTCAATGTAGTCTTTGGGCTGCATTCTGGATCCTTTGTCCGTAAATGGTTAGTAAACAAGGTGGCTCTCATAAGATCTTGTTGTCACCAAAATGTCATTTCATCATGAGTTATCTCATTTCTTTGCATCAATCAAACAAAAAGCAGTGAATGAAATTCCTAATGCCTAATCCCTTAGCGCCATCGACCTTGTTGTGAAAATGTTGAGTGCGATCTATGTCGTATAAATTCTCAACAATTTAATGTCAACCAAGATCTCGTAAGCTTGTGATGATGCCAACAAAATATATGCCTACTCTTGCATATATTTTGTTGGCATCTAACTCTAATCTAAGAGAATTCAATCAAATCCTAGCTCTTGCATTCCTTAAAGACTTAGTTGTTGTAGGCATGAAAACACTAGCTCCCATTCGAGAGGTCTTCTAGGAATGTTTCAAATAACCATCAACAATCAAGATCATCAATTAAACACTCATGCATTGAAAAATGTAAATGCTCTTAAAAGAGTTAGGATTTGTAGGCATGAAAACACTAGCTCCCATTAGGAGGTCTTCGAACTGTTCAAATAACCGTCCAACAATCAAGATCATCAAGTAAGCACTCATGCATTCAAAATAAATAAACTTAAAAAGACTTAGTTGTTTGTAGGAAAGTAAACACTAGCTCCCATTCGGGAGGTCTTCTCAGAATGTTTCAAATAACCCATCAGCAATGACAATCAAGATCATCAAATAACAATAAAGCATATAAACCTATTCAAAACGCATTAAAACAAGAGAAAATGCTACTATGATCTATTAGGAGTGAGCTCAATTCTCCCAAGAACAAAGTAACACATCAATTAAAGCATTCTAAATCTAAACTAGAGAATGGAAACTGATGTGAAAAGGAAGCTTGATTCTTATTCCATCATGAAGTTGGATACAATGCTCAAGAGTCCTCCCAACGAATGGAGGAGGCACTCCTATTTATACAAAATTTAAGATAACTTAGATCCCCAAATCTCTCCTAGATCCACAAATGTCTCAATTGGTTACAACCATGTGCTCACACATATCAAGTTATATCTCTAAAAATCCTCTCACAAAATATTTCTTTCATGATTAATCTCCATCAAAGATACTTGAGTAGATCTCCAAATCTTCATCAAATCTTTGAGGGGTTGAAGAGGAAATTCGAATTTGAGGCTTGATGGTCAAGTTTGACTTGATTGGAGTCTTCAAATACACTTGTAAACAACATGAAACTCATCCACTTTCATATATAGGGTGTAAACATGTCATTTTCCAATATTTAATCATAAATTCGCTCAAAAGAAACTCATATCAAAATAGATGCATTGGAAAATAATATGTCTAAAACCCATGCAATCATGAAAATGGTTTAATGTAGGGGTGTGGGAAAGCGAAATATGGTTAAAAGTGAAGTGAAATGACTTGAAAGTTAAGTGAAAGGTTGGTAAAGATGAGGTACTTTGGCGACTCAGCAGTTACCCCTAGCTGAATGGTGGTACAACACTTCATACCATACAACTACACATGACTCCTTTTGAAGAAGTATATGGATAGAATCCAACTTAAATTCTCTCATACTTACAGGGTGCCAGAAGGAGGTCTAGGTGGTTGACCTAACATTTACAAATCAATAGGCTATTCTGTACCCTCAAAGAAATTTGGTCATGTACAAGTGCATGAAGCAACAAGGAGATCAAGGTTTCTCTGAATGTCAATTTACAGAAGAGTCAGTGTTTCTTCATTTGCAACCTTACAAACAATGTTCCCCAAGGTTGAGCATTTCAAAACTATAGCACCCAAATTTTATGGTTCATATACGTGCTCCAGCGTGTGGGACAAGTTGCCTATCGGTTAGCTTTGTTGAGCCATTGAGAAGCTACATCCATTTTTCATGTTTCATGCTTAAAGAAGGTGATTTAGACTAGGGTGCCAAATTCAAACCAACCTTTCCAGAGTTAGCTAAATAAGGAACCATTTGGCTACATCAAGAGGCAGTTTTGGACCCGGTAGCGAGTGTTGCCTATGTGCAGGAGAGAACCATCAAGGAAGTGCTAGTTTAGTGAAAATACAACTCAATAGGCCCCTTAGGAACCAACTACCATTCTACAACAATTTCCTCATCTCAGAAAGCCTTGAGGACAAGGTTGTTTTAAGGGGAGGACATGTTAGGGGTCTAACCATACATAGATGAACAATATATTGAGATGTAATAAATGTCAATGATAATAAGACCTTTCAATAAAATAGAATACAAGGCAGATGTAAGAGACCTAATGGAAGCTTCCCTTCTAGAAGGATCTTCCTCTAGATGCTTCTTTTAGTATAAATAGAATTGAGGGAATTATGAGACCCTAGCTTGGATATTATTGTAATATAGCTCTTCTCACGGAGGTTTCCCCTCTAAGAGGCCAGTGAACATTGCTTTCAAATTCAAGTGTTATTTCTATTGTTATTCTTATATCATTTTAGGTGTTATTGTGGTGAATGTTATGGTTATATTGTTGTTATTCTGCCATTACTAGCATTTTAATTATATTACGCATACATTTTATATTTGGTATTACGATTGCTTGGTATGAGGTTGTAGTGGTTGCGGTATCTTTGTTCACCTTTCAAACAAATTATGAAGAGAGTTGAATTTTTGTAGTATGAGATACTACCTTGTGACATTGTTTGGGTGGGACAGTGGTTGGAACTACCTATGGTATCCGGTAGCGTTGTTTTCTTAAAGTAACAATGACACTATGGAGTTAAGACTCATAAAAATCCTAGTGGTATTCTGTAGAGATGACTCCCCAAAGTAACAATGACACTATGGGGTCGAGACTCATAAAAATCCTAGTGCTTCCACATATATGGTTGGCCCAAAAGAACATCATAGACATCCAGTGGGGAAACATCACATAATACCTCATCCTTGAAGGGTTGGATGTTGTATGAAAATCAACACTGTTGGTTGACACGAATATCTCATCCCTGGTGAAGTCACCCCATGTTTTATGGTTGTGGGTGTGGTGTTGTCGACAATCCCAATTCTTTTACGACCTCTGTTGAGATGAGGTTTGTATGGATTCCACTATCAACAATAAATGAAGAAATGTCCCCTTCACCCACATCTGTGAATGAAAAATGCACTCCCCCTCTTCAAGATATGTTGGTTCTTCTGGTTGAATTTTTGCAATTGCAACAATAGTAGTGGGGTCTATGCCGATGATATATATTTTACCAGTATTTTCAGAATCAGATTCTGAATCAGGGTTCGGCTCCTTGTCTTGGATATCGACCACCAATGACTATTTTCAGTGACATTCATCGGTATTGTTCCAGGGGATTTTATGGAAATAACACCATTTTCTAGTGTCCTTCTTTGCCTTTCCATGACCCTTCTTTTCCTGTAGCTTGGATTGGTTTTTAGGAGGTTGTTTGTTAGAGTCGTCTTTATCATACTTTGATTGTTGCATATTTGAAGACTCGAACTCCCGTTTGTTTTGGTGCTTAAATATTTTCTCGATTTCAACATCATATCGATAAGAAACAACTAGTTATGAGATGTCCATAAAATCCTTTTTAGTTTGGATGTATCTGTGTAGAGCCCCATGGTATTTTAGAACCAAATGTCGCTCGAAATATTTGATACCCAACTTGGTGCGAAAGTTATGGAAGGTATTGGTGAACTCTGGAATTGCTTGGCACCTCTCTTGCTACAGTGTGGTTCATCTCATGTACTTTTCTCATAGTTTCCAATGGGGTAATATTGTTCCTTGACCACATCCACAAAAAAATACCGAGTGGGATTGGTCCCATATATTCTCGAATCCTCTGTGAAAATTTGCTCCCAGTAAGTTACCCACCAATGTTTGACATGGGGGAGAGCCTTAAGGAGTGTGAAGGTGATCTTTTCCCTATCATAAAAATGGTGAACAAAGAAATAACCTTCTAGTAGATTTAACCATTTTTCTAGGGAATCTGCATCTATCTGACCTTCAAATATGAGAAATATCAAAATTAACTTGTACCTTGAAAGGTGAGATGCCTCGAAAGTGGTGTTTTGATGAATATGTGCCTGTTGTTATTAGCAGGCGTTGAAGGATGTGGGAAAAATTCTCCATCATTTTGTCCCTCTATCGCGTGAGAGCTTGCTCAAGCAATAGATTAATTAAATATTCTACTCCGTCATTTTTATTTTCTTCCACAATGGAGGGTTTCTTGGGCGTGCAGGAGAAATTATCCTCAAGAGAGACAAGCTCAAGACCCAAATTTATATACTCGAACCTCGTCGAGAACCTGCATTGAAAAATAATCAAGAGTAGCCTACTCTGATACCACTGATCCATATTATTTTTGAGAATGAAATGAAAGAAGAGATATTACAATGAAATATACATAAATATTGCTAGAAACAGAGAAATACAATAATGAGTGATTTCTATTAATGAAATAAATGTATAGAGACTGTAAAAATACAGAGTGAAAGACTAGCTAGAATGGTGGCAGCTTATCTCTGAGAAGAGATGTGATGGATACTCACATTCAGAAGAAGAATATTTTTACATTGAGGCTCCAAAGGCATTTTTAACATAAGTAAAATCCAAAACCCTCACCCCGGAAGATGAAAATCCAAAAGGTTTGTGGGCCACGATGGGGGTAGTTAATACGCCAACTTCTTGGGGGTGTAACTTTTGCATGCAATCTCCATTTGGGGCACTCGATACACTGTTGGAAAGGTATAACCAAGAAGCACAACTTTTGAATGGCCTAGGTCAATGCTTAAAATAGGTACTCGGGCCCCAAATCCCCAAAAAACATCGTTTAGGGCCTCAAAACGACCCCAGAAGTTTGGAACCTGAAAAATTGCCAAAAAATCTGCCAAGATGGAAAACTATTTTTCGAGCTTGTGGAATAGGTGGGTGGGCACCAATATCCACCTAGATCATGGGAAGTTGTGACCATGGATATCATTACCAATTTTCCTAAATTTCTAAGCAACATGATTATATTATGGTGGTGGTGGACAAGCTTACTAAAGATGCTTATTCTATTCTAGTGAAGTCAACGCACAAGGAAGCAAACGTTGTTGAGATATATATGCGAGAAGTTTCTAAGGTGGATGGTGTACCTAAGAAAATTGTGTCTGATAGAGATTCCAATTTCACCTTGAAATTTTTGAAAGGGTTTTTCAAAGGATTTGGGACAAATATGAACTTTGGCACAACATATCACCCTGAGACCGATGGTCAAACAGAAAGAGTAAATCGGGTGATTGAATATATTCTTAAGATGTATGTGATAGATAAACCATAAAAATAGGAAGGATACCTTCATTTGGTAGAGTTTTATTACAACAATGGGTATCAAGAATAATTAAAGAGGATCTCATTTGAGGCACTTTATGGTAGAAAGTGAAACATGCCAGTGACTTGAGACAACCCAGTAGATCACACAATGGTTAGGCCTGATATGCTCAGAGAAATGGAAGAGAACATGGTAAATATATGGCAGAACTTAAAGTATTCCTAGGACAAGAAAAATAGTTTTGTAGATAAATGCATAACCCATAGAGAGTTTAAAGTGGGAGACCAAGTGTTTTTGAAAGTGAAAGCCATGCATAGTTCCTTGATGTTGGGGAAGTGCTCTAAGTTGGAAACAAACTATTGTGGGCCATTTGAAATCCTAGAGAGGATTGGTCCTATCACATATATGCTTGCATTATATTCACCCTTGTGTATTCATAATTGTTTCCATGTGTCATTGCTTAAAAATTATGTCCCTGGTACTAATCATATTATTAATTGGAATGTGATTCAGGTGGAGCCAGAAGGCAATTTTTGAGTGCGAACAATTTGTATATTGGATCGGAAAATCAAGCAGCTCTGGAATTGAGCCATGGAGCTGGTAAATGTCCAATGGACCTGGTACAGTCCTGAGGATGAAAACTGGGAGTGAGTGGATTCCATGTGGGTAGAATATCCACATATTTTTGAAACTTTTTTGAAATTTTGTATGTACATGTGTATATGATACACTAAGGATGGTGCATAGGTAATGGGGAAGGGAATGCAGTGTACCTTATACAAACCCTTTGTAATTGTAAATATAGGTTGGAGAGTTGTGGTATCAATTGTAAAGTGTAAATGTGTATATAGGTTGGTGAGCCATTGGCACTAAGTTTTGGTGTTGCATGCACCTGTGTAGTGCGCGGATAATTTCTATCAAAGACATGGTGCACAATTTCATAGAATTGTGTGCACTTTGGTAAGTGCGCAGGAATGACCTCAGATTCCACACCGAGAATGTTTATATATATATATATATATATTGATCTCAGAGAGCCTATGTGATTATAAGGTTGGTGAGCTTGGATGCAGATAGGCCAGTGCGCCTATCCATGTAGGTATAATCTCAGTTATTAATATAATATTACATTGTTGCACATAGACAGACTCAGAAGAAAAGAGATGGGGGGGAAGACTCCACTGGAAAAGGGAAAAATGGGGTGATACTTGCGTCTTAGGAAATATTTTATAATATTTTTCGAAAAGTGTAAAGTTCTCGAGGGTAAGGAATGAGTCACCAAGTGGAATAATCTACTTCTAAAGGTGAAAAGTGTTGAGTTTAGGGAATGCAATATACAATGTTGGCCTTAGTGTATTTCAAGGGAGAAATCATTCTGGGGGAATTCATTATGGGTAATTATTGATTGTTCAGGCTCTTGTGAGAAGAAGGGGGTAGGATGATATGAAAAATACGATTATTACCTTATCTACACAGATAATATTGTAAGGGGTTTATGTACTATAATATGAGTTTAATTGTTGAAGATGGGTGTTTTCAGGCCTATGAAAAGTCTCTTTGGGTGAGATATTTGTTTTTGAAGAGGTGGGTTGGTAGGGCCTATGAGCCGTCTCTCTGGGTGATAGATTTGCTAATAATTTTTCCCTGGTGCATTGGGAATTATATCCAGGTGATCTAGGGGATCAAATTTTGCTCAAAATTCAAAGTTCTCAAAATCGCTTCAAATAGAACGGGTGCATAGGCCTCGTCGTCACGAACCCAATGCAACTCGTTTGGGTTCAAACGAACGTCGAATGAGTGAGATATCGCGTTCTGTTCAAATCATCAAACAGGCAAAAAACAATGTGCTTACTGTACAGTCTGTACAGTCCGTACGGATGCTGACATGGCAGGGTTGTACCACACATGGAAGAAGCTGAGTTGGCAGGGCCATATGACATGTGGCAGGTGTTGAGTGGCAGACATGTGGATGAATCAGCATCTGACACGTGGCATATTGGTGGCGAATGGATTGGTGACATGTGGCCCAAACAAGGGCTACCACGTGTCACCTGGGTAATGGTTAAAATTTATGTAGTTGGCAGGACTCGACCCCACAACCTCCGAGCAGGGGTAAATCTTTAGGAAGGGCTTCCCAACCGGCATGCCACCCATGTGGTTCTTACCACTATACTGTTTTAAATTTATTTGAATTTGATTTGTTTTGATTTGGGGCGCGGTCGGGGCCGGGACTAAGCCTCGGCCCCCGGTCACATATAGCCACCATATAACCACTACCACATACATTTTTTCAAATGAATTTGGGCCCGCGCGCTTGGCCACTTGGTGCATTTCCATAAGTTTAAACCTTGTCCCTTTGTTATGTGTGGGTGCGGTCATATGGTAAGCCACATGCCCAATGGCTTGGCGGTTAGGGGCTAGGCGTGCCCTAATCGTCCTACATTTCTCACAGTTTTGCGGTTGCACCCGGTACTAGGTTTTAGCACAAATATGAGTGTAGAGGCTAGGTTGAGGACGCAAAGGTGCATTTTGGCGATCCAGAGACAACAAGTTTGAAGGGGAACTTCCAGGAAGCTTATCTTCTTCAATTTTTGGCCAAATCAGGTGCTGAAAAAGCCCAGCTAGGGGTTTTTGGATGTTCTGAAGCCATTGGAGCCATCTATTTGGAATTTTGAACATTGTAAAGCACATATTTTATCACTTTGAGAAAATAATACAAAATATCCATTGGAAGATGGACCAGGAGATGTAGCCCAAGAGAGGGGTGAACTCCCTTATCATTTGTTGTGTTATGTGTTTTTTGTTCACTGTTATTTGTTGTTGATTATATGCATCTTGAATGTGTAATTTCTATAAAATTTGTGTTTGTAAATTGATCCTTTTTCATAAGAACACTTGAATTAAAACTTGCAAATATTTTCAAGAATATAAGCTTTTATTATTTTCAGATCAAGTTGGTATCAGAGCTTAGGCTTTTGAAGGCTTGATTATTTGCAAGTGTTTTGTTTTTTGATGCTCACAAGGTTGAAACTCACAAGAGGAGAAGTTCAACTTGTAGAGCCAAGTTCTCATCCTTCAATAAGAAAGATTATATCATCACCTCAAGCTTCAAGGAGGCATTCACCAAGTATGGCTCATGAAGAGAGTCATGAACATATTCCTACAGAAGATGAAGATCTCAAAAAGGCTTTCATGGAA
>SNQJ01S0039524.1:0-12710 GCA_010110895.2 Picea sitchensis | reverse complement strand
TCCTTGGGAAAGTATTTCTATGGACTTTGTAGGAGGTCTACCTATGTCTAAAAGAAATCATGATTATCTTTATATTGTGGTTGATCGATTTAGCAAAATGTGTATTTTGATGCCTTGTAAGAAGCAGGTTACATCTGAGCAAATGACACAAATGTTCTTTCAACATGTTTGGGTACATTTTGGATTGCCAAAATCCATTATTTATGATTGAGATTCTCGATTTATTGGGAACTTTTGGTCGAGTTTATAGGCACTCATGGACACCAAACTGAAAAAGAGTACGGCTTTTCATCCACAAACTGATGGTCAAATAGAAGTGGTTAATAGAACAGTGGTGCATCTTCTTCATGGTTATTGTAGAAAGCATCCTAAACTTTGGGATGAGCATTTACACTACATTCAGCATGCTTACAACTGGGCTAAGCACTCTTCAACTCAAACATCGCCATTTGAAGCATGTTTTGGCTATTTTCCCAAATCTCCTTTAGATTTTATCTTTGGGAAGGATATTTCTATTGATGGTCAATATGACATTGATAGGGCATAAAAGTTCATTGAACAAATTCATTCAATACATCAAATGGTACAAGAACAGTTGGAAAAGAGTCAAGCCAAGAACAAGACAAGACATGACAAGCATCGTGTTGATCACAGTTTCCAAGTTGAAGATGAAGTTTGGCTTTACATTAGTAAGGAGAGGCTTAAAGGAGAAGGTAAAAAACTGAAACCAATTAGATATGGTCCTTTCAATATTCTTGACAAGATTGGTAACAATGCCTTCCATTTGGATTTACCTCCTTATATGAAAATGTATGCAGTTGTTAATGTTGAGAATT
Organism: Picea sitchensis; assembly: GCA_010110895.2. Taxonomy (NCBI): domain Eukaryota; kingdom Viridiplantae; phylum Streptophyta; class Pinopsida; order Pinales; family Pinaceae; genus Picea; species Picea sitchensis. Next base: position 11,874 of record SNQJ01S0039524.1, on the reverse strand, counting down.
TTAAATTGTTTGAGCCTCCTTTGATTGATGATCAAGGATAACATGTTCAGATTCCTTCTATAGATTGATTTTTCCCCAGAATATCTTATAGAACTACATGAAGACACCATCCTTGACAGGAGAATGAGAACTTCAAAACGAGGAAATGTGGAATATCTTCGAATTGGTCTTAAAGGCACAAATCCAAGTAAATCCAAGTGGATTGAGGTTGGAAAGGCGAGCGAACTATACCCTCATCTTCAGATAGACTGAAAATAGTCTTTTGGAGGTCCAAAATCTTTCCAATGGGGAGGTGTGATCCAGGGGATCATATTTTGCTCAAAATTCAAAGTGCTCGGAATCACTTCAAATTGAATGAGTGTGTAGGCCTCATCATCATGAACCCAACGCAACTTGTTTGGGTTCAAATGGACGTCAGATGAGTGAGATATCGCATTCTGTTCAAATCGTCAAACAGGCAAAAAACAAATGTGTTGACTGTACAGTCTGTATAGTCCGTATGGATGCTGACGTGGCAGGGATGTACAAGACATGGTAGAAGCTGAGTTGGCAGGGTCGTACGACATGTGGTAGGTGTTGAGTGGCGGACATGTGGATGAATCGGCATCTGACACATGGCATATTCGTGGCGAATGAATTGGTGACACGTGGCCCAAACAAGGGTTGCCACGTGTCACCTGGGTAATGGTTAAAATTTATGTAGTTGGCAGGACTCGACCCCGCAACCTCTGGGCAGGGGTAAATATTTGGGAAGGGCCACCCAACTAGTGCGCCACCCATGTGGTTCTTACCACTATACCGTTTTAAATTTATTTGAATTTGACTTGTTTTGATTTGGGGCGCGGTCTGGGCCGGGGCTAAGCCCCGGCCCCCGGTCACACACATCCACCATATAACCACTACCGTGCGCATTTTTTCAAATGAATTCGAGCCCACATGCTTGGCCACTTGGAGTGTTTCCATAAGTTTAAACCTTGGTCGTTTTTTATGTACGGGTGCAGTCGTATGGTAAGCCACATGCCCAATGGCTTAGCGGTTAGGGGCTAGGCGCACCCTAACCATCCTACAGTTCGCACCGTTTTGTGGTTGCACCTGGTGCTAGGTTTTAGCACAAATATGAGCGTAGAGGCTAGGTTGAGGATGCAGAGGTGCATTTTAGCGATCCAGAGACAACAAGTTTGAAGGGGAACTTCCAGGAAGCCTATCTTCTTCAATGTTTGGCCAAATCAGGTGGCAAAAAAGCCTAGCTAGGGGTTTTTTGACGTTCTGAAGCCATGGGAGCCATATATTTGGCATTTTGAGCATTGTAAATCACATATTTTATCACTTTGAGAAAATAATACAAAAATATCCATTGAAAGCTGGACTAGGAGATGTAGCCCAAGAGAGGGGTGAACTCCTTTATAATTTACTATGTTATGTGTTTTTTGTTCACTATTATTTTCTGTTGATTATATGCATCTTGAATGTGTAATTTCTATAAAATTTGTGTTTGCAAATTGATCCTTTTGCATAAGAACACTTGAATTAAAACTTGCAAATATTTTCAATAATACAAGCTTTTATTATTTTCAGATCAACAGGGATCGAAGATTTCTTGTTCAACCTATTATTGGTAACCCTAGAAGGAAAGTGGGGAAGCCAAAGGAAAATTGAGAATAGAAGGAGAACACTTCCTTGGGTGTGATGGCTACATGGGAAATGAGAGACTATAGGCTAGTTGCAGTAGCGAGAACCTTGGATTGAGAAATTGTGTTGAGTATCATACCTTATACTGTCACTAGGAACCATTTTTGTCTTGGTGGAGTTAAATCCCAACTTAGGGGTGATATGTTGCTAAAATATTATGAGAAAAAAAGTCTATGGTTGAGAGGAACGTCTTAGTTATGCATGCAGTTGGTGACTTTTATTAACGATAAGTGTCTTTATGTGCTTGTCTCATTTTCTGTGTGCATATTTATCTATGTTTGATATGGTTTAATTATTGTATGTCGTTGCATGTAAGTAATTGTTGTTATTTTGTTTAATGTTTCTTGCACATGTAAGTCTAGTGCTTATAGCCTATATTTGCAGTTTCACATGAGTATAACAGAGGTTGATAGTTTATGTGTAATCTAAACTTATAATTTTGGTATGAGCCTCTAGGGAATGTTGAAAGGTCGTGCGTGTAGAGAACACTTTGTGTGCACCAGAGGTTGGATTGCTTGTGTGCACAGATAAGAAGTATGTGCACACAAGGAGAATAGATTTGGTATGTGTTGTCAGGATGGTTGCATGAACACTAGTGCTATGTGATCATTACTCTAGTGCATAGTTATTTGAGTTACTTTCGTTGCTTAAATTTTTGTTAAAATGATATTTTTTCTTCCTTTTTTATAAATTTGTGTGGCATGACTCAAGTTGGGTTGAGTGCGTTACTCAAGTGATACTGAATGGACTTGTGTTTAGAGTAGAATATTCACAGTGTATTTTTGGTATAACATTGTTCAGTAGTAAGCTCAATGATGTAACATTGTGGTTTCATAGCATTAGTGTCAAAGTGTTTTTTGGAGTAGCATGGCCCAACCTAGATGGTCGAGGACATTATAATTTCACCTTGACTTGCATGATGGATCGATTCCATAGTATTGTTTCTCTCCTATCGAGGATGTATTGAGGTTTGAGATGGAATTCTCCCTCTAGTTCCACCTGTATCATTGTCCAATAAATGACATGATTAGAATCATGTACACATTTCTTTAACAAAGACACATGTAACACATTATGAGATATAATAGTAGGTGGTAAGGAAAATTTGTATGGTACTGGTATTATCTTATCTAGGACTTCAAATGGTCCATAGTATAAGGGTACTAACTTAGCCCACATCCCCATTCTCAAGGAACTTCTCTTTGTCTTCAAATGGAGATACACATGATCCCCCACTTTGAACTCTTTGTGAGTTCTCTTGCTATATCCATAGATATTTTTTCTGTCTTGGGAAACCTTCAAATTCTTTCTTATCTTAACCATGGTATGTTCCATCTCCTTCAACAATTATGGTCCAAGTGTGATTCTATCCATTGGACTATCCTAGTTGATTGGAAATGTACACTTCCTTCCATGCAGAACCACAAACATGCTTGTTTTTTATGATTCCTAGAAACCATTGTTGTAGGAAAACTATACCAAGGGTATATACTCTTCCCACTACTTATGTTGATGCAGAACATGCATATTCAACATGTCTTCTAATATTTTGTTCACTCTCTTGGTCTGACCATCTATTTGAGTATGGTAGGTCATGTTATATGAAAATTGTGTCCCTAAGATTGAAAACAATATTTTCCAAATAATTGTTGTGAACTTGGAATCTATGTCTAAGATTATGGTCTTAGTAAAACCATGTAATCTGAAAATATCCTTGATTAAAACATTAGCAACATTTATGGCTTTGAAAGTATAGCTTCCTTGCTCAACTTATCCACTAAAACCATAATCACATCATGTTTCATTATTGTATTAGGTATAAATTTAATGATGATCCAGGTGGATATCAGTGGCCACCCAATTTTTCCAACTGGGTCAAAACAGTTTTCTGGCAATTTTGGTAATTTACTATTTTTAGCAGTTTTTAACTTATGGGGCCATTTTGAGGGCCTAAATGAAGGTTTTCTGGATTGTGATTTTCAATTATAACTAAAGTATCTGATTGAGCCCCCAAAATGAATTTCCTTGAATATACCTTTCCAATGAGCTATCGTTCTCCCCAAACGTAGATCGTATGCCAAAGTTACGCCCCTGGGAAGTTGATACACCAAACTACCCAAAATGTGGTCCACAAAAATGTTGGCTTTTCATATTCCGTGGTTAGGGTTTTGGATTTTATTTATGATAAAAAGGCCTTTGGATCTTCATTGAAAAATTATCCTCTTGCGAATGCGAGTAGTGGACACATCTCTTCTCAGAGATAAGTTGCCACCATTCTAGCGAGTCTTTCACTCTGTATTTTTACAGTCTTTGTACATTTTCGCTCATTAATAGAAAATTGTGTATTACTATATTTCATATCTGATACATTTATGTAATATTATTGTATATTCAAGATATCTCTTTACATTGCTTTATTATATCTCTGCTCTCATTTTGTGCTGAAAATAATCTGGATTAGTGGTATCAGAGTAGGTTGCTCTTGATCATTTTTCAGTGAATGTCCCCGACGAGGTCCGAGTATAGAAAGTTGGGTCTCAATATTTTATCTCTTGAATACAATCACTCTCGCACGCCCAAGAATCCCTCCATGGAGGAAGAAAAGAAAAATGACAGAGAAGACGATTCTATTAATTTGTTGCTTGAGCAAGCTCTCACGTGATAGAGGGACGAAATGATGGATTTTTCCCACATCCTTCAATGCCTTCCAATAAAAATAGGAACATATTCATCAAGTGGCCACTTTGGAGGAACCTCTCCTTTCAAGGTACAATTTAATTTTTATATCCCCATATTTGAAGGACAGATAGATGAAAATTCCCTAGAAAAATGGTTACATCTGCTAGAGGTTTATTTCTCTCTTCATAATTTCTCCAATAGGGAAAATATCACCTTCCCACTCCTTAAGGCTCTCCCCCATGTCAAACATTGGTGGGAAACTTACTCGGTGCAAAGTTCCATAGAAGAGTATGGAATATATGGTGCCGAGCCCACTTGGTATTTTTTTGTGGATGTGGTATAGGAACAATATTACCCTATTGGAAACTATGAGGACCAATACATAATATGGACCACATTGCGGCAAGAGAGGGGCCAAGTAGTGTCGAATTTCACCAATACCTTCCATATCTTGTGCACCAAGATGGATATCAAATACTTTGAGTGACATTTGGTTCTAAAATACCATGGGGATCTACATAGATACAACCAAACCGAAATGGATTTTCTGGAAATCTCATCACTCGGTACTAATGCTTATCGATATGCTATAAAAATCAAGTAGAAATTTAAGCACCAGAACAAATGGGATTTTGGGTCTGCAAATCCACAAAAACCAAAGAATGATAAAGACAACCCTAACAAGAAGCCTTCCAAAAACTAGTCCAATCCACAGGAAAAGAAGGGTCACAGAAAGAAGAAGAAGGACACCAAAAAATGGCGTGATTTCCACAAAATCCCCTGGCACAAAACTGATGAATGTCACTCAAAAAAGTCATTGGTGGTCGAGATAAAAGACAAGGATTTGAACCCTGATTTAGAATTTGATTCTGAAAATACTGATAGAATACAAATCATCGACACATACCCCACTTCTACTGTCGCGACTATAGAAATTCAACCAGAAGAACCAACATATTCTGAAGAGGGAGAGCGCCTTTTTCATTCACATATTTGGGTGAAGTGGACCTTGCTGAATTTTATTGTTGATAGCGAATGCCAACAAAACATCATCTTAGAAGAGGTAGTCAAACAGTTGGGAGTGTCGACAACACCACACTCGCATCCATACAATACCAGGTGGCTTCGCCAGGGACGAGATCTTCATGTCAACCAACAGTTTCGATTGTCATATAACATCCAACCCTTAAAGGAAGAGGTATTATGTGATGTTTTCCCCCTAGATGTTTGTGATGATCTCTTGGGCTGGCCATATATGTGGAAGCGTCATGTTATTTATGAGTCTTGACCCCGTAGTGTCATTATTACTCTAGGGGGTCATATCTACAGGATACCAGAGGTAATTTAGACTATTGTACCACCTAAATAGTGCCACAAGGTAGTATCTCATACTACAAAATTTATCTTCTTCACAGTCTGTTCAAAGCATGAACATAAGAACACCACTGCAACCTCAATCCAAGAAATTTTTATCCAATAGAAGTAGGTCGAAAATATTGTAGCAAAGTGTAAATATTCCTTCTGCACATAGGAATATCATGTAGAAATATTGGTTAAAAAGGTACAACCCTTCCAACCACAGTTTCATGACAACCTTCAACAAGCTAAGCAGTGCAACTTCTCCAACAAGGCAAGTAGCTCATCAAGATGCAGATTCAACAAATGATTTTCCCTCTCCCTTGGGAAATCAACGCAATGGATACCATTTATCCCTAAGGATGGATAATTGATCTAGGTGGAGATCGGTGGCCACCCATCTTTTCCAACTGGCTCAAAATAATTTTCTGGCAATTTTGGTAATTTACTATTTTTATCAATTTTTAACTTCTAGGGCCATTTTGAGGGCCTAAATGAAGGTTTTTTTTGGATAGAGATTAAAAATTATAGCTAAAGGCCTTAACTAAGACCCCAAAATTGATCTCCTTGATGATACCTTTCCAACGATATATGATGCGCCCCAAACATAGATTGTATGCCAAAGTTACACCCTCGCGAAGTTGATACACCAAACTACCCAAAACGGGGTCCAAAAAACTGTTAGATTTTCATCTTCCGGGGTTATGGTTTTGGATTTTATTTATGATAAAAGGGCCTTTGGAGCCTCATTGTAAAACAATCTTCTTTCAAATGCAAGTAGAGGACACATCTCTTCTCAGAGATAAGCCTCCACCATTCTAGCGAGTCTTTCACTCTATATTTTTACAGTATTTGTACATTTTCATTGATTAATAGAAAATTGTGTATTACTATATCTCTATGTTTATGGTTGCATATATGATACATTTATATAATATTATTTTATATCTAAGATATCTATGTACATTTATTTATTATATCTTCGCTCTCATTTCATGTCAAAAATAATCTGGATCAAATAAAATCCATGTAAATTGTTTCCCATTTCCACTCCAAAATTTGCAAAGGATGTAATAACCCAACAGGATGTATGTGCTCAACCTTTACCTACTGATACTCTAGGAATTTTTAAATGTATTGATCAATGTCTTGCTTCATTCCAGGCCAATAATAAAACTGCGTTACTGCTATCACCATTTTCTGGTAACCAGGGTGACCTACATATGGTCTCCTATGGAACTCATCCATAACTAGATGTATCAAATCTATTGAATTAGGAACATATGGGATGTTGTTATACAAGAGCAACCCATCAGCCCCAATACGATATCCTTCATACTTCTTTTCCCTGGGTTCTTCTTGCAATCCTTTTATGACTTGATTGAAGAAACCATCTTCCTGCAAAAGGGTTTTAATCCTCTGCTTGATATCATACTCCAATACACTTGCTACTACTAAGTTTATTGTTTGAACACTTTGGTTGAGCGTGTATGCCACTTTGTTCTCGTTTCCTTTAATGTGTTTGATTTCGAAATCAAATTCATTAATAAACTCCATCCATTTGGCATGTTTTCCATTCAACCTTGGTTGGTTGAATAGGTACTTCAGACCATAGTGGTCTATCATTAGGACAAACCTTCTCATGAGAAAGAAATTCCTCCACATTTTCAATGCATGCACGATTGTTTCCAACTCTAGATCATGCGTAACATACTTCTTCTCATGCTCATTTAGATTTCATGATTCATAACAAATCACTTGGTCGTCTTGAATGATGACTCCTCCTATTCCTTCCTTGCAAGCATTAGTATAGACCAACAAATATTTTATTGGGTCTACAATCTTCTAAACATGGGAATTAGTCAAAAGTGGCTTCAGTTGTTGGAAGTTGGCTTCGCACTTTGGTGACCATACAAATTTCTTCCCATTTCTTTGCAATGAAGTAATAGGACTACAAATCTTGGAAAATCATTTCATGAACGTCCTGTAATATTCAACCAATCCCATGAGGGATATTTTAATTCCATCACATTTCTAGGGGTAGACCAATCCATGATTTCCTTAATCTTTTAAGGATTCTCTACCACTCCTTTTGAAGATATTATGTGGCCTAAATACTGGATTTCCTTTTGAAAGAAATCACACTTGTTGAACTTAGAATATCGTTGGTTCTCTCTTAGCACTTGTAGCACCACTTATGATTCTCTTCATGCTCTTCTATGTTATTGGAATACACCAATATGTCATCCACACACACTAAAACAAACTTTTCCAAGTACTTATTGAGCACATTATTCGTTAAATACATGATTGTGCCTGGTGCATTTATAATCCCAAATGGTAACATTGTGAATTAATAGTGTCCATACCTTATTGTAAAGGTTTGTAGATTTTAACCTTGTATAATATTTACTGCAATTTGTTTTTTAGTAAAAGATCAGAAAAGATACAATGACAAATACAAACATTACACAGAGATTTTTCCCGTGGAAACCCAAACCAGGAAAACCAACATATTCTATATTCATTCATAGTGGTACATTGTTTACAATACAATATAAATATAAGAGCTAGTGGCATCCAAAACCCTAACCCAATGACTTGGATTAGTCAACAATCCTAATTCCTTAACTGGAAATAGAAAACCATCGGCAAAAAACCATGTGTTGAAAAACCACCTAAGTATGTGACATGTTTCCCGAGGCATATTTTTTTTTCCGGGGGTGCTGCCCCTACACCCCCTAAGGGAGGGACTAGCAGCCCACCCTCTAACCCCCCTACGCGCCCAACACAATGCACATACACTACTACTCATGCAAAGAATATAACACATACCCAACAAGGTTGTCTTGTGGATATCCTCATCCTTGGTTATGACTTGGTGATATCCCGACCTTAAATTGATTTTTGAGAAAACTGTAGCTCCTTTGAGCTAATCAAAGAGATCATCTATCCTAGGAAAAGGATATTTGTTCTATTAGAAAAACAGGATTGTGGAGAAATAAAATAAAATAAAATGCAGAAATAAAACATAGAAGATACATACAACAATAGAGACATTGATATACATGGTTCACGTAATGTGGGCTACGTCCACTAGAGAAATTTCCAGGTCCTTCCTTTCTATTATCCAACAAATTAATGGATACAACTATTGATTTGGTGTTTTGACTATTTTTCCAATGACCAAACCTCTTTTGCATATGTAATTTATACGCTCTATGCTTTTATTTATCTCTTTTTAAAGGTATTATCAGGTTTTGTGCATCAAATCGCAATGGAACAACATGAGGTATGTGTAATCATTGTTTTGTAATGATTTTATGTTAATTCATATTCAATTGAATGATTACAATTCCTAACATTTCTCGTTTGCTTGCAATAGGCCAAAAATGTGATCTGGCCTTCCATCCTTTCCTTCTTCCAATCCTTCGTCTAGACCTTCATCTGACACTCCATCCAAAACTCAATTTGGCACTTGGAGCACAGTGGAGTTGGAAGTTATCATATCAGAGGGCTTCTATGGGTGAATTAGAAACATGGGGTTTGTGTCGACTCACGCCCTCCATCTATGTAACTCATTGCGTTCATACTTGAGTAGTTGCATTGGCTTCTATTTTCAATGCATGAGGCTATTGGAGGAGATGCATTATGTTGATGAAACATTAATGAATTTATGTTTTTAGAGAGTGTCGATCCTTTCAGTGGTCGACCTCTCAAGATCTGTATAAACTCTATAAATATTTGTTGTCTATGCCACGAAGAAACACAATTTTATATATACACACAAACATTATCTTCAATTTCGCTGTAAACTCTATTTTAGTGATTAATATTGATGTCATATTTATTTTGTTATTATGTTTTTACCTTAAAGTAGTTCCATGACCATCTTGGGGGCCCACCAGTGGTCTAGGTAGTTTATTCATATCATTATATAAGTATATTTTCGGATTTGGCTTTCATAACCTGCTAATTTCGAAATTCTTGTTTAAATCATATCACTGTGTATATATATTCTAACTTGTAGCCCACTTCTTGGATTGTATGTGTATCATAGAGAATTTTTAGACATCCATGTTTACTTGTTTATATTTTGATTCCTAACACCTTGATTGCATGTTGTAATTCATTTTTTTATAAGTTGTTTATCTATGCCATCATGTCTCTTTTCTATGTTTCATAAGTTGTAAATCACTTTGCAGAGTAGCTATTTAGACAATGTCCACTTCATTAAGCTGTAATCCTCAAATACTATCTGTAGGTTTGCATAACTTGCTAATCCTATTTCTAGCATCAACATGATAAGATAATATTTATTTTGTGTTATGATTTTCAATGATATCCTAGTTATGATTTCGAGTTATGATTTTTAATTAATACTAGTTATGAGTTTATAGGCTTGCATGAACTATCAATTCTGTACATGGTATTTTCTAGTATCAGTGTGATATTAGAACAAGTGATTGATTTTGAATCTCTTCTGCACAATTTTTATAGACCATATGGATTAAAAGAACATCTAATGTTGTTTTTATGATGACAAAGCTTTCTATAGACTGCCTCATCCATACTCTGCATTTCTCTGTACAAGTTAGAATTGAGTTGATTCCATTTGAATTCCTATTACTAATTATATTCCATCATGATTTAATTCACCACCGTAGACACAATCATCACATTTGAATACTGTCACAACAATCTTGCTTTTATTTAGGTATATTAGTGTAAAGATAAGGTTTATTCCTTGCAAGATAAAAGTAATTGTGAGTGTTTGCTTTAAGAATAGAGTTCATTTGTAAAGCTAATTCTGATAGATTGTTTACTTATTCAAAGAGTGTTTGTTCATTCAGAAAGTTTCTTACTTAGATTAAATAGTTCATATTTCTAGATTGCTTAAAGTTCATTAGTTAAATTTTTCCTTGTATATTTAACATAGAATATGTTGTTTAAAAGTCATCTTTTAAAGTAGAACTGTAAATTGAAAAAGGAGTGTTGATTGCTAGGGTAAACCATCCTTTTAGCTAGTTAGTATTTTTGTTAGCTTTTCTTTCTGCCTTGACTCATACTGTGTCACAAATCTAATTTTAATTACCTTGTTTGACAATTTAATTTAGGGAAATTAGTACATATAGTTTACCCACCATTTTTGGCGTCATTTCTAGGGAGTTTTCCAAAGGTAGAAAACAGTTAGAAAGTAGAATTTTTCTAAGCATTAGTACTATTTTGGTGGCAGGGGAACTTTAATATGAGAGGTAAGAACTGACGCATCTGTTATAAAAGGTTCCCCCAAACCCAATGGTAGTTTTTCTTTTTTTACCGCTTTCATGAACAAACCTAGGGACCCAAAGGGTAGATACATCAAAACCAAACCAAAAATTATGATCAAGGTTCCTTCTAACATTTTTGGAGGAAGGAACACTCCATCCATAAAATTCAGATAATGTTACTGAAAAGTAGGGGATATCTCAACCCAAAGAGATAAAAGGTCTCAGAAGAGACCCAAACTGGGGAAACCATAGAGCATAAAATTGAGACATCAACAGTAGTGGGATAGGAGGCAAGAACACTCGAACCTTCATCAGAACCAACCAACTCAACCTGTTCCTTTTCACCACCATCAGGGGACTCTAACTTTGTAGATATAATTGACCCTGAACAGGTGAATTCCCTCTTTCACAATTCAGTCAATATAGTTGTATCCCAAGTTGAAACAACAAATTTGGAACCAATAGTTTTAACAAGCTCGAGTAAAGTCTCAGACATCCAAATAGTAGATAAGTATTCCTATCGAAAGAATATCCTTCCTGAAAAATAACCTTGGGACACTTTTTTATCTTCAAGGATAAAACTATTCATGTATTCTCTCTTTGGGAAACAATCAGTATGGATGATCGGGAGGATCACAACCATGTGAGACATGATGAGGGAGAAGAAGTTGGGAGCCAAACATAAACCACTTTTGGGTTTCCAATTTTGGATACCACAAAAAATGTTAACATGAAGAACATTCCCCTCTCCGCACTACCCACCTTTTATGGTAAGAGAAGTGAGGACCCAAATACCTTCATGTTTGAGTTTGACATCTTTTGCAGAATTTATAACTACTTGCAAGATGCTCAGCAAATTAAAACTTTTTCCTGCCACTCT
>SNQJ01S0039523.1:96790-124381 GCA_010110895.2 Picea sitchensis | reverse complement strand
TACCACCCCCGCTCTCGCTGACATCTGTCCTCCACTCACCCGACCGCACACCTATCCCTTACCCGCTGCCATTTATCCCCCTCTCACCTCCCAACATTTGTCTTCCACTCACACTCCATGTCACCTCAACTTACTATCGTTTACCCCCCTGAACTATCACACCCCTCTGCCTCCACGTCATTTCCCCTTGCCACATCACCCTCGCTCCTTTACAACCTAGTTCCTCGCACACCGGTGCTCATGCATTTCTAGTTACCTCCAACCACAACCTTCCACATGGATATAATTCACTCGCTTCATCCCGAGAAGTTTGCACCTGGCACATCGCCCACTCATCATCATCAACGTCCACATCCGCTTGCCAGTATTCCCTGCAAAAGTCTAACAAAGTGACATGTTCCGAGCTGACTCAGGCCCTTCTTGATCCTGATGAAATAGTTAATGAAAGTGGGTGAGGTGGTTTAAACATCTTCTCCCCCCATAAATAAAAAGCTAGAAAGTACTGGCAAACCCGAGATCGCGTCTGACAAAGAGCTGCATGCATAGTCTGACAGAGAAGGTCTAGATGAAAGAGCTTGTGTATGACAAGAAGACTACATGCACAGTCTACAAAGAAGGTTCAGACGCTGAGTCTTGAATTCATGAATCGATCACTCCTGTGGTGGTTGTAGTCAGTTGAAGTATAAAGATGTATTTTTGATATTTTGTTATGGTCGATGGTTGAGCAAGGCTCCTGCATTGTAAAATTTTGATGAATCTCTGGTTATGTATCTTGATTTGAGACTTCTTGTTTAATCTAAGTTAGCCTTCTTCTTCATTTCATTTTCCTCTGATACTAAAGTGTCCATTATTTAAGTATTCACATGGATTTTTTATAGTTGTATTGTGATGGATATTTGATTATAGTGCTGTTATGACATGCTTCAGTTTCCTGAAACTTTGAATCTATGAAGATCTTGTGTTTGCATTTTTTCCTCCTTAGGCTACTGGAAGACTTGATGTCCATAGCATACCTCTACATTCTCCTCATCAGTTCTTCCTTCTACTCACCTTTACTATGACTTACTGACTGAATTTGATCAAGACCTCAATTTCTTGTGCATGCTGGTCCAATTTTATGAGTTAAAACGATATTAACTTGAGTCTGCGCCCATTTGAACTCTTTAAAATTATTCATTGTGACATAAAAACTAATGGGTACTGGGCTTACCTTCTACGCAATCCGAGGGTGACTTCTAGTTCTAACAACCACTATAATCTGAGGGGAACCAAGATCTTACCAAGCGTTCGAGGAAAAAATGCTAACAAAAGAACATTTGTCTATGATAGAGTGACATATGTTTATATCACAAAATTCCCACTTTTCCAGAAGTATCTGAAGAATCAAGAAAAACCTGAGTAGTATCTACTTCACTCTTCAAGAGAAGAGTGGAATCAACCGATGATGAAACCAAATTGATCAGTTGATTGACCAGATCAACTGATGATGGAATTAGATTGATCATTGATCAACTGGATTAACTGTTGATGGAGATGGATTGACCAATTCATCAACCAATGGAGGGTTGGGAGAGAATTTATGGTAATCTGTTGGAATTTGTTGCTGAACATCAACAATCTTTTCCAACAAACATGAAACCTCATCCATACAAGGGAAAAGGTAAGTTTGATGACTTCCTTCACATAAAATAAAGTTGAGACCATTTCCCGCTTCTGATTTTTCCTCCCCTTTCTATCTTCCCAACTTATTTTTTCCAATTCTCTTTCCTCTTCTATACCTACCTGAATTCCCCTTTTCTTTTCTCCCTTTTATTCTCCCTTTTATTCTCCCTTTCTAGTTACTATACTTAGTCATTTTTCTTTTTAGAATGGTGGTTTCACGAGTTCTCAATTCCATTCATATTCCCATATCATGAGTCTGACCAACTTCCATATCATTCTATACTTAATCCTTTCTACAGTCCCGGGTTCGTGGGTTCGCCGGTTCAAACTTTCATATCCCATGTTCCACGATATACATTTTGCACCGAAGAGAACCACGATCTACATTTTGATCATCAGACTCCCCGAGCTCCTAAGTATCTCATTTCTCCTATATTGAGTTTGACCAACCGCATTACAACACTTAGCCAACTTTCGACCTTTCGCAACCACGGGTTGGCGAGTTCACAAATTTTCCCAAATCCTAATTTTCTCTCGTCTGTCCCCGCCATACTCAGGATTTTACCAATATGAATTTAAGAATGGTTTAATGCTACCAACTCATCATGTAGTTTCTGTAAATATCTTCATTAATAAGTGAAGGGCTCGAGGATATTTCTCATTAAAACTGCATTAAAACATGATTTGACGAAGACTATATTGTGGTTATCCCTCTAAATCTCCTATTGCAAATATTATCTGGATTAAAGGAGCACTCTCGTCAACTTATGGTAGCATCAGATCGACAATAGTTCTGCAAAGACACTTTGAATATTTTTGGACGAGAGGACCAAAAATTTCAATGGTCTAGAGAATATTCTTACTATTCATTCCCTTTTACTCATAAGGAAGTGATCTAGACATCCAAAATTGCTCGTGCAAGGTGTGTCCCGAAGGTTTTTGACTGCAAGGAACTGGTTGCATGGTGTGTTGATAAATATATACCAAGTCAACGGATCATTAAACTTCAAGACCATTCTCCTATCTCTCTTTCACCTCAAGTGTTCCATAAAATGTTGAAGCTTCCAGAGCCAACACTCACTTTCAAAGGAGAAGATTGCAGGGATTTCCTGAAAAAGAATGAAAATGGCTTGGACCTCTTACCTGAATTCTTGGAAAATCCCGCGGTCATCCCTGAAGATATCACTAGGTTGCAGGTCAACTTATTCAAAAACCCCTTTAGGGAAATTGCCTGGCTATTCACCAATGTGAAGGGCCAAGAATACCACCAACATTTCCCATATGATTCTTTATATATTATATTTTACTATCAAAGAGAAAGCCGTTTTTGATTGGGGAAAAATGATTTCTATTGAAATCTCTTCCCAATTATCACAGTACAAAAAAGATAAGAAATTATTTATGTCCTCTTATTTGGTATTTGCGATATCATACTGCTATCAATTTCCTAAATTCTATATATGCAAGAGGGCGAGTTGTTCAACATAAAAATACGACATGAAATCAATGTGGCACCAATGAAAAGTTATATTGAAGAATGGTTTATGGAATCTATCGACAAACTACCCACCGAAGGGAAAGAAGCAGTTGAGATGGTTCCTGTAACCATCAATGAAGGAAATAAAGGGACACTAGAAAGAAAGTGAAGATATGAGAGACCATCATAGTAAGTTTATTATGATCACATCATTCTTTTGTTTATCAAGTCTTCATCCAATTATTCCACCTCTTTCACTATAAAGGTTTAACTGAAGACTGATAACTCCTCTTTTTTTCTTACTAGGTCTTGCTGCTCTTTTACCACCCACCATCTTCCTTATATGAGTTAAATTCTTGTGTATATTTTCTTTATGGTCCATGGGAGCCCCAATCCCTTTTTTTAAGACAAACACATTTTAAATTTCAAAGTATATGTAATAGACTATATATTTTTTATAAATTTCAAGAGAGCTATTTTGGGAACAATCTCGATTGTACTTTGTAACCCAGAGTTCTAAATATAAAGTATTTGAGGTTGATATATCATTATCTTTATTTGATATTCCCACGTTCACTTTGTTAAAGTTATCTTATGCATGCAAACCATCTTCTTTTTATTTTTATGTGATACAAAATTTAGTCAAACTATGGTGGATGTGAGGAAATTTTGCTTGTTTTCTTTAAATGTGTGAATGTGTTCGGTTCCTGGTCCTTTCTCAAGAACCTTCCTTTAAAGGAAATTATTTTTCTTGCAATATTTATACTTCTTTGAATTACGATGTTAGACTCTTGCCAAGTCCCACACTCTGAATATCTAGAATTCCCAAGAAAATCTAAAGAGGAGTACCAACTTTATAAAAATGCAGTGGGATTTGCATCCTCGTGAGGTTTCCATTTCGATCCTAACGGATTCAAGCGTCAACATTTTTGGTGACCATATTGGGGAATGAATTGAAATTTGGAACCTGGTCTAGCATTTTTGAAAAATATATGACTTTTCCCCAGGCTAATCAACCCCACTTAGAAATTGGATTGAAAAAACAACAAAGCATATTACACCAGTTATACAATATGGTAATAACAATAGCCGAGACTCGAGGAGAGTTAGAAAGGTCCTGGAAAATATTAGTCCAAGAAGAAGAAATAGAAATCCTCCAGAGACAGAGGAGAGACGAGCGACAGGACCAAAGAAACCAACGACTAGCTAGAGCAACACAAGAACACGGTCGGGATTGAAGCTAGATGAATACAAGGGACCCATTACTAGAAGTAAAAGAAAACAACTCTTTATTCTTAGAAGAAGAAAAAAATATTCATGAAATCTCTCCGGATATGGCAGAAAGAAATGAACAACCTCTAGATGAGCATCATGAGGAGAGACAAGGAGGTGGAAGAGATGCTGCAAAAAATAAAGAAAACTTAAGGTTTGAAAATAGAAGAAGAATAAGAGATTCTCCTTTGAATCTTCCAGGTGAGAAACATGATCTCCCTGTTTTCCCTAAGGGCACCCTAAATGAATTTTCTGGAGATAGAGAAATCGATGAAAAGAGGCATCTACACTTATTTATTGATGTTTGTGATTTTCACCGTGTTGAGTATGACGATGTCATGGTAAGGTTGTTTTTGCAAACCTTATGAGGAAGAGCATATGAATGGTATAAAACATTTCTCAGTAGATCATTTCAATCATTTAATGACCTTGAAGCTATGTTCCTAACTATGTTCACCCCTGCAATTTCTTATCATACCCTTCTCACCGATTTCACCGAGATTGGTTTGAGGAAGAATGAAAGGATATAAGATTTCAATATCAGGTTCAATAAAACGTTGAGTAAGATTCTGGAATATAAAAGACCAAATGACCCAGTAAATCTCTATTTTTATAAGAATGCAATGTCCCCGAATGTGAAATATGCTATCAGGACATCCCATATGGATACCTTGGAGGAGGCAATGACTAAAGTCACTAAGATGGAAGAAATTGTTATTGAAACGGGTGCTGACCCTGATATTATACTGGGAAAAGTACAAAGGCAATTGGGAGGATTAAGTATTGATAATCAAGGAGCTTCTAGTTCAAGAAAGAATGAATAATTCAAGCCACGAACGACTCAAAACCAAACAATGGGAGGAGGATTTCCAAGGGAACCATACTTTATGTAAAGGTTGACCTTGTGGCGGGACACAAAACTAAGAAAATAATTGAAATTGTGCAGATGAATAGAACTATCAAGAAAATGCAGAACAAGATAACCAGACTTAGAATATGATATAATTACGTGGAAAATACAAGAACGCTAGTCCCAAAGAAAAGAAGGAACCCTCCCCAAGAAAACAGAGTGAGTTTTGAAAACACGAATAATCCATAAAGACCAAGAGTTCCCAGAAAACCTACTCCCAATGCAACTATTCTGGATGATGTGTATGATGAGTAGATAGTCGAACAAGAAAATTATTACTCACCTGACGAAAGTTCCGAAACTGTATAGATGGATAGATGCAAGATGCCCAAGTATATATTTGAAGAAGGTGACAACGAACCTAACTCACAATAAAATGTTGTCCAAACAACAGGATTTGTAAATAGACCCAAGAATAAGAATGACTCTGGAAAAGAGAACCAAAAAGATAAAGAAAAAAAAAGAGAAAATGAGAAAGTGACAGATAACGTTGGGAGTAAAAGGAAACACCCGACGCCAAAATCCACTCAAATGACATATAATGTCATAGAGGACTTAAGTAAATTAACTATAACTTTACCCTTTACAGAAGTGGTGAAGATTCCCCAACAAAGATAAAACATTTTGAAATTGTTGGATGATCCATCTGAAAGAGCAGAATTTTTGGTCACTAGTCCAAAACAAAGTGAGAGCCAGTCAACTGCTAAGCTAAGAGGTAAAATTCCTCCCTTTTACATTTCAATTGAAAATCATGATGTTGCACTACATAATTGTTTAGTTTACAATGGCACAACAAATAATTTCATGCCACTGGTGGTCATGGAGGCATTGGGCATGAGTTACACCAAGTGTTATGAAACCGATGAAAGTATATATGCAATTGATTCTAGAAAAGTGCCAACTTATGGAGAAATTAAGGACTCTATTCTTGGATCATGGAAGCCCCCATATCATTACAGTTTTCAATATTATTGTGGTAGACCTTCCTCCAACATATGGAGTTGTGCTAGGAAGAGATTGGACATCCATGATAAGAGGATATATAATGAATGATGGAAGTTGTATGATGTTGCCAGGAAAAGAATGAGCAACGATTAAAGTGCCCCGTGAACCCAAAAAACCCTTCTCTTTCAAGAAGGACAATGAATTAATGGAATATTATATAGATTCCGAGATTGGAAAATACGCTATCCTAGACATGGAACAAAATGAAATCCTAGAGAAATATCAAGACACAGAGAATCAAGAATGTATGTTCGAAGGCTATTGGAGGATGTCATTCGATGGAGCCTGTTGAAACTCCGGGAGCAGAGTTGGAATTGTCCTTATGATTCCAAATAATGTTGTTCATCTGCATGCTATTAGACTGAAATGTTTATGCACTAATAATGAGGCAGAGTATGAATCCTTGATTTAGGGGATGATCCTTGCACAATAAATGAAAATAGAACATCTAATTGTGACCGACGACTCCGAGTTGGTGATCAATTAGGTCACCTAGAAGTATACAATCAAAAAGGAAAGACTTAAGTTATATTTCAAAAGGGTTAACGAATTGATGGAATATTTTAGTTCCTGCAATATTTATTTCATCCCAAGGGACAAGAATCACAAGGAATATTAGTTGGCCTTGGAGGCCTCATTGTCGAACCCAGAAGATATACAAAGCAAGACGTATTTTCAAGTAGAAAGAGGATTCTGACCTACTGTGCCCGATAACATGAAATATTTGCAAGTGTTTGAGAACGATGAACAACTGGATTTTTTTTTGTTGAACGATGATGAATATGATCACACGTCTATTGTCCCTAAATATTGTATACAGTCTGAGTCTCTTTTTACGAAATATGATTATGCTAAGAATCTCCTTGAATAAGTTTCAATTTGAAAAGTGAAAGAGACAAGAAAAGTCAATATTGGAATTGACAGTTCCCCAAAATATGTCAACTTGGGAGTTGATTGCACCACTGACGAAGTTGATCAATACGTTTCCTTGTTTAAAGAATACATTAGTGTGTTCACTTGAACCTATTATGATTTGAAAGCTTATGATAAAACAATATTCCAACACATCATTCCTTTGAGGGAAGAAGCAAATCATGTCAAGCAAAAAATAAGGATGAGGAATGCCAAACTAAAACCTCTGGTAAAAATTGAATTGGAGAAATTGAAGAAGGCCAGAATAATTTATCCCATCAGACATTCCATTTAACTTTCAAATTCCATGATTTTACGAAAAAAGATCGGTGAAATACATATGTGTGTTGAATTCAAAAACATTAACAAAACAAGCATAAAGGATAACTTTCCTTTACCTAATATGGAGTTCCTTCTCCAACAAGTCACTGGATAAGCATGCATGTCCATGTTGGATGGTTTTTCTAGATATAACCAAGTCTTGGTCGCTGATGAAGGTAGGGAAAAGACAACATTCATAACACCTTGGGAGATATATGCTTATGCTAGAATTCCCTTTGGTTTGAAGAATGTTGGAGCCACGTTCTAGAGGGCCATGGATCATGCATTTAGTGGGATGTTAGGAAAATTTATGGCATACTATCAATATGAATTGACATTGCATTAAAAAGAAGGGGTGATCATATCCATCATTTGAGGATTTTTTTTGAAAGTTTTAGATTATATGGTGTCTCTCTAAATCCAAATAAATGCTTATTCGTTGTAACTCAAGGAAAACTATTAGGCCACATTGTGTGAAAGGAAAAGATTTATATACATATGGAAAGAGTTAAAGAAATAAATGAACTCAACCCCCCGACATCCAAGAAGGGAGTCCAATCATTTTTCGGCAAGATAAATTTTGTGCGAAGGTTTGTTCCTGACTATGCAAGTATTGTGAATCTGATCAATTTGTTGTTGAAAAAGGAGAAGAAGTTCAAATGGACAACGAATACTCAAGAGGATTTCAATAATATCAAAGGAGCAATCACCACAACTCCAATACTCATTATTCTATATTTTCAAAAGGATTTCACCATCTATTCATTTTCCACATAGACGGTGGTTGCATTTATTCTTACTTAGAATAATACCAAAGCTGAATAACTCCCAATTAGTTTCATGAGAAAAACCCTACATGACTATGAATTTATGTAACGTCCCTGGCCATCCATGCCAGGCCAAGATACGCCAGAGAACTCTTACTGTTCTCTCTATGGAACATACTGTAACATACCCAATATCCAACTGAGCTATGCCACATAAAATTTTGAAACTGCATGCAATTAAAATATACACACACAGAACTCTTGCGAAAGCATTATATATAAAACGTAACATACAAATACATATGTAAATGAAAAGATTCACACTAAAATAACAATAACATATACATGCAACATATACAAAAAATACCCATAAAAATAAACACGTAAATACACAATGTAGCATGTAAATTTATCACACAATTGGCACTTATCTTGGTAAGAATGCCACCAACTGCGTGCAGACCTTCGACAAACCTCCTAGCCTTAGAATACACTGTTCATCACTCTCAACAGTTAGTCACCCCCGAGCTGGGAATAAACTCCACCTCGGTAAAGGGATTCCTAACCAGACTAAATGCTCATAGACAATAGGAAAGACTCCGTCTCAGGTGCCAAATAAAACTAACAACCTACAATCCCTCATTCCCCACACGCCTGTCCCACCCTAGGAAGTGTTCCCCTTATCTGCTCAAAAGTTCTTCGGCTGTCCCACTTCCTTTCCTGGCTTCAACAACAAGCTAGACAGGAAGTCTCAGAGCACTGTAGCTGCAGTTTAACACCTTCAGGAATTCAATTCCCAAAAATGATCTCACCCAGAGAATTGTTCATGGGCCTGACAACCCACCTCTTCAATATACCATGGTCTTGACAACCCACCTCTTCAATATACCATGGTCTTGACAACCCACTTCTTCAGTCCAACTCCCAAGCTAACTAGATACACCAACAAAAAAATGGCTATGGATACGGGTTCAGGTACAGTCATGAAGATACAAAATATAGCTCAATGGGTGTGTGCATGCTCATGGGTGATTGATTGGATGAATGAATGATGATAGGAATGTTGGGAAGAATGATGGGAAATATGGGAAAATGAACTAAGTCCCAAAAATATGTATGCATGTCCCCAACTTGACGCTTGTCATGTTGCGAGCTACTTTGGACCACTTGTCCCCAACTTTAGAACTTAGGATAAAATAATTATCCATACTTTATGATTTAAGAAATATTAATATAATATTCCTTTATGGCTTAATCTCTCTAAATTATCTCTTTTCCTTAACTTTTAGGCCCCTCCCTTTTCCTAACCAGCGTATTTTAGTCCCCCATCTCTTTTATCGTGTCGATCTGTGTGCAACAATGTACTTTATATTAATTATGAGACATATACAAAAATAGGCGCACTGGCCTTTAACATCTAGGCTCTCCAACCTAATCAAAACATAAGCATCCTAGCTTATAATAACTGGCTCACCAGCCTATAAAACACAACATATACACAAAAAGGCTCCCTGGCCTCAATATCGCGCACACTTAAGTTGTTGCGTGCGGTATCCTAGAATGTGCACACTTCATCATTTTACTGCGCAGTACATGCACGCACTATGCCATGAAATGTGCATACAAAAATGATATCAAAACATCTCACCAACTTAAGTACATTTGTATTTACATTTACAATTGGGTTCAGGCTTAGGGATATTACAATTTAGATACTCAGAACTGGAAAAAAAAGCCTTGGCTCTTGTAAAAGTGGTGGCACACTTTCGGATGTACATATTGAACTCCCATGTTATTTCCTATGTTCCGTCATCACCAATAAATATGCTTTTGAATCAACAATTGAGGGAAGGGAAATGGGATAACTGGCCAACAAAGATATAGGAGTATGATATTGAAATTAAACCTTTAAAGGTGATCAAAGGACAAGGTTTATGCAAGCTTATAACGAATAACGATTCTGTGGGTGGAATGATTTCAATTTCAGTAGGAGAACCATTGGCTGATCCATAATGGTATGGAGACATTGTATTATACTTGAGATCTAGGCAGTTTCCTATCACCATGAATCCTAAGGAGCGAAGAACATTGAAGATGAAGGTAAATCAATATGTGTTGATTGTTGATATACTATTCAGAAGGAATTATGATGGAATACTACTGAGATGCATTGATGAAAACCAAGCTCAAGAACTAATGAGAAAAATCCATGAAGGAATATGCAGTGGACACATTGCACCTACCTCCACCACCCACAAGATAATAAGAGTTGGGTTCTATTGGCCATCAATTTTTAGAGACTCATATGCCACAATAAGGAAGTGGGTATCATGCTATCAGTTTTCAGGAAAAATGAAGAGATACACGATGTCTTTACAACCCATGATTGTAGAACAACCATTCTCCCAATGGGGACTTGATGTTGTCGAGCCAATTAATCTAAAGTCTAGAAAGGGAAATATTTACATTCTCACTGCTATAGATTACTTCACGAAATGGCCAGAAACAATGGCATTAAAGAAAGATGATTCTGAAGAGTTAATTAAATTCCTCAAAGATAATATCCTGTCAAGATTTGGTGTCCTGGACAAATTTATCACTAATAATGGTTCTATTTTCATCGGGTCGAAGTTCATAGAGTTTTGTGGAGAAAATGGAATTATCATGGGTTAATTGTCAAATTATTATCACAAGGAAATGGTCTTGCTGAATCCACAAATAAAACACTTGTTTAGATACTAAAAAAAACTATTGACAAGAAGAAAATAAACTGGCATCTGAAGCTGACTGACGCATTGTGGGAAAGTAGAACAACTCTAAAGGACAACACCGATATGTCCCCGTATACATTGGTTTATGGGAAAGAAGCAAAATTTCCAATTAGCCTTGAACTCAATGCCTTGACTTTTGTGGTTAATACAAAATATACATAAGGCAGTTCACCTATCCAAATGAGGATCAACTAGTTGTTGAAAATGGAAGAAGAATGAAGCAAATCCCTAAATCAAACTTTTCATAGGAAACATAGTGTCAAAATATATTTTGATCAGAGTGCAATTGTAAATAATTTTCAGAAGGGAGAACTGATGTTACTTTCGAACAAGGCCAAGGAGAAACCATCGATGCATACAAAGTTTGAAGCACTCTGGATTGGACCATACATTGTTGAATAGATACTGGGTTTTAACTCCTATATGCTCCAAGACATGAAAGGTAAAATATTAATGCTGCCTCTCAACGTGAAACATTTGAAAGGTTTCTTCTCCTAAGGCTTTCTCATTCTCATTGTACATAATTTTACTTTTTACTTTTTATATTCTTACTTTGACTCCATAGCCCAATGGATGGAAGCACCTGGTCATAAATATTCTAGGTTCTTGACAATTTGCAAGGGTTACCATCCCATATTTGGATCCAGTTGTTGAGACCATTTCCCTCTTTCGAGTTTCCCTCCCCTTTCTATCTTCCCGACTTATTTTTTCCAATTCTTTTCCCTCTTCTATATCTACCCGAATTCCCCTTTTCTTTTCTCCCTTCTATTCTCCCTTTCTAGTTACTATATTTAGTCATTTTTCTTTTTAGAATGGCGTGTTCGTGGGTTGGTAGACTTGTGGGTTCTCACTTCCATTCATATTTCCGTATCATGAGTTTGAACGAACACCATATCATCCTATACTTAACCATTTCTACAGTCGCGGGTTCGCGGGTTCAAGATTTTATATCCCATATTCCATGATACATATTTTGCACCCAAGAGATCTGTGATCTACATTTTGATCATCGAACTCCCCGAGCTCCTAAGTATCTGATCTCTCCTATATTGAGTCTGATCGACCGCATTAGAACACTTATCCAACTTTTGACCTTTCACAATTGTGGGTTGGAGGGTTCACAAATTTTCCCAAATCCTAATTCACACTCGTCCGTCCCCTCCATCCTCATGATTTCCCAATACGCATTTAAGAATGGTTTAATGCTACTAACTCATCATTCATTTTTTGTAAATATGTTCATTAATAAGCGAAGGGATTGAGGATATTTCTCATTAAAACCGCATTAAAGCATGTTTTGACGAAGATTATATTGTGGTTATCCCTGTCAATCACCTATTGCAAATATTATATGGATTAAAAGACCATTCTCATCAATTGATGGCAACAACAACTCGACAACAATTATGCAGATATACTTTGAATATTTTCAGACGAGAGGACCAAAAATTTCAACGGTCTAAAGCATATTATTACTATTCATCCCTTTCTGCTTCGAAGGAAGCGATTTGGACGTCCGAAATTGCTCGTGCAAGGTGTGTCCCTGAGGTTTTTGACTGCAAGGAACCGGTTCCATGGTGTGTCAAGAAATATATACCAATTCAACGGATCATTCAACTTCAAGACCATTCTCCTATCTCTCTTTCACCTCAAGTGTTCGGTAAAATGTTGAAGTTCCTAGAGCCAACGCTCACTTTCAAAGGAAAAGATTGCAGGGATTTCCTAAAAAAGCATGACAACGACTTGTACCTCTTTCCTGAATTCTTGGTGAATCTTGCGTCGATCCCTGAAGATATCACCAGGTTGCAGGTGAACTTGTTCAAAAAACCCTTTCGGGAAATTGCATGGCTATTCACCAGAGTGACGGGCCAAGAAAATATCGCTAGCATTTCTGGTATGATTCTTTATATATTATATTTTACTGTCAAAGATAAATCCATTTTTGATCGGGGAAAAATGATTTCCATTGAAATCTCTTCCCAATTATCATAGTACAAAAAAGATAAGAAATTATTTATGTACTCTTATTTGGTATTTGCGATAACATACTTCTGTCAATTTCCTAAATTGTCTATTTGCAAGAGGGAGAGTTGTTCAACATCAAAATATGGCATGAAATCAATGTGGCACCAATGAAAATTTATATTGAAGAATGGTTTAAGAAATATATCGACAAACTAGCCACCGAAGGGCAAGAAGCAGTTGAGACAGTTCCTGTAACTGTCAATGAAGACAGTAAAAGGACACTAGCAAGAAAGTGAAGATATGACAGACCATCATAATAAGTTTATGTTGATCACATCCTTCTTCTCTTTATCAAGTTCTTCATCCAGTTATTCCACCTCTTTCACTAGAAAGGTTTAACCGAAGATTGGTAACTCCTCTTTTCTTCTTACCAGGTCTTGTTGTTCTTTTACCTCCCACCATCTTCCTTCTACGAGCTAAATTCTTGTGTATATTTTCTTTATGGTCCACGGGAGCCCCAATCCCAGTCTTTAAGACAAACACATTTTAAATTTCAAATAATATGTAACAAACTATATATTTTTTAGAAATTTCAAGAGAGCTATTTTGGGGATAATCTCGACTGTACTTTGTAACCTAGAGTTTTGAATATAAAGTATTTGAGGTTCATCTATCATTATATTTATGTTAGCTTCCCATGTTCACTCTGTTAAAGTTATCTTATGCACGCGGACCATCTTCTTTTTATTTTTATGTGATCATAAATATTTAGTCAAACTATGATAGATGTGAGGATTTTTTTCTTATTTTCTTTAAATGTGTGAATGTGTTCGATTCCTGGTCATTTCTCAGGAAATTTCCTTTAAAAGAAAAGAAAACATTTTCCTTTTATTTTTCTTGCAATATTTATACTTCTTTGAATTACGAAGACAAACTCTTGCCAAGTCCCACACTTTGAATATCTAGAATTCCCAGGAAAATATAAAGAGGAGTACCACCTCTATAAAAATTCAGGGGGATTTGTATCCTCGTGAGGTTTCCGTTTCATTCCTAACGGATTCAAGTGTTAACACGTACATGGGAATTTGACTCTACCTTTCGTACTTCCAAACTTACTATTACTAGTTGATCGGTTGTCACCAGCATGACTGGAGGTATCTGGAGACATGGGATGTTGGGAACCCATAGACCACACTTCTAAGATCTTGGGAAGACCAAGGAAATCCTTAAGAAGGTGATCACCCATACAAATCATGAAAGGGAATTTGGGCTTGCGAGTTGTCTTGGTAGGTTTTTCAATATCATCAATGCTCCAAACATCATTAATAGTTGCTGGTGGATTTCTCCCTTGCTTATGTTTCTTCTTCTTAATCTTCCTTTTATTCTTCTTCTTAACCTCCTGGTTACTAGCATTAATACTTTCATCAGGTAAGGAATAAGGAAGGGAATAAGACCCGACGGGTGAATAAGGAAAAGGGTCGACATGAGGTTGATGTTATTTAGGTGGAGGGATTTCATATGCAACATTAGGAGCATTTGGGACCATCGAAGTGGAAAAATACCATACAGGTAACTTGATAGTGAATCTAGGAATACTTAATGTGGAAATATAAGGAGTACTAATTTTTCCAAAAGAAGGAAAAATAAAAGGTTCCTTGGGAAAAGGGGTCCCTTCATTGGGAGTTCCAGGAACTGATGCCATAGATAGAAACTCAAACTAGAGTCCACTAAATCAAAGATAACACACTACCAAAGTACTTATAAGATAAGAGAAAACAAACAAAGGAAGTAGGGATCTTCCGAAAATGGGAGATGAGGCCGTCAATGAAGATATGAGAAGCATTTACCCCGACCTCCACATAAAAACCCTTCCTGGTGCAAGTAACCCTCACTTCGTGGGGCCACCCCACAAGGGTAATGTGAGTTTGATGCAATGTCTACCTCGTGTACCACAAGGAACCTTTTAAATAAGTAACCCCCCTTGCAGTCACCCATGTAGAATCCCATGAAAAACAACTATGTTTACCAATTTCACAGTGAATGGCCGGGAAGGTAACCAGTCGACAATGAAGAGTGAGAAAATGGAAATAGGAATGGTGGAAAAAAATCCACGACCCAAATACTAAGAAGAAGTAGTGTCACCCCAAGGAATTTCCACTCTTCAAAGGCCCAAAATTGCTACAGTCTCACTATGCAAATAGAAGAGGGGAGATCTCAAACTGTTGCTTCACTTGACCTTGTGCTTAACTCCCATGTAAGAGGAGCTCTCCTGACAAACGTCAATTGTTACTACTTGGATTTAAACACTCTCTAGTATTATACAATTTCATTTAAGTGGCCTTGGATAATATCATCTCCACCCTACAACCAAGGCCCTAAAATCCTAGACTTGTGATCATTTTCTAATAAATAAAAGGTCTAGTTGATTTTATATTAAGCACTTGCTCCTTTTATGGTTCTTTGTTACTCAAAAGGAATTGCGGATGCAACTTGACTATGATGTGTGACCATTAACTCCAAGAAGACTTCAAAGAAAATATGAATGCAATGAAATATTTAAGTTTCAATGAAGGCTATCTATAAAAAGGAGCAAGAAGTTTCAAACAAATAAACAATTACAACTTTCAAAGAAAGAAACACAAACTACTCTTTGAATGCAATTTTTTTTTTTTACAATGCAAGCTCAAAAATGCACTACCCAAAAACTAGAATGAAAAATTCCTTTACATTTGGTTCTAAATGAAATGAAATCAATCAAATGCAATTCTATATATGCTTCTTTACTTTCAACTGAAATGAAAGAGTTCAAGGCTAAGATATAAATGAACACGAAGCAAAAATAAAGTCCAAACAAAGATTCACTCACAAGCTTAATATAAAAATTGAAAGAATCAAGTGTAGAAATGACTTCTAGCACTTGGTCAGTCGAACATTTTGAAAGAAAGAAATCACTCCTAGAAGCTTAAGAAATCCAAGCACATTGATGAGAAGAGGATCTCATGGAGGCAGTTTAAGGGATATTTCGAACAGAAATATTTGGCCGAGCATTATTATGAAAGGAAGATGAAAGAGTTCTTTGAACTCAAGTTGGGAAGCATGGCAATGAACGAATATGAGAAGAGGTTATTTGAATTGATGAAGTATGTTGAATTCATAAAGGATGAGAAGGTCAAAATCCAAAGGTTTCTAAGTTGTTTACCTTCTTTCTATCGTGATAAGATACAATATGATAACCCCAAAATTTTGGAGGAAACCATAAGGAGAGCAATACATATTTATGAGCAAAGCAGAGGAAGGTTAATTTTCCAAAAATCTTGGAATGACAAGATGAAAGGGAAAAAAGATCAAAGGAAGAAATTTTTTAAGCCACCCTTTTTCAAAAACAACACCCAAGAAAATCAACAAGGTTAGTCAACTCAAAATGAGCATAAGATTGCAGATTCATTTGGGAAAAGGCCAAGGAAACAACCTATACAATGTTGGGGATGTGAGGGAAATCACTTATATAGGGATTGGCCTCACAAAGGAGAAAGGATGAGCCCTGTTCATGACATTCAGGAGGATGAAACAATGAAATACATGGGAGGAAACATGCCAAAGATTTATGCATCCTTGGAAAACAAGCAAGTGGAATATCAATCCACCATGATTGAAGTGGAAGGTAATATTGATAACCAACGCATAGCAATTTTAATTGATTATGGAGCTATACATAGTTACATAAACTCTAACATTGTTGAAAGGTTTCACTTGCAAAGGAGTAAGCATAAGAAATATTGGTTAGTTCAATTAACCACACGCGCTAAGAGGAAAATCAATGAGTTGGTTAAAGATTGTCAAATAGACATGAATGGACTTAGTACGAAGGTAGATATAAACATTATACCATTGGTTTCATATGATTATCTAATTGGCATGGATTGGTTGGAAAAACACCATGATGTCCTAAATATTTACAATAAGAAAATCACATGTCTTGATGAAGAAGGGAATAAATACAAGGTTCAAGGCATTCCAAGAGTTGTAGCTGTTAGAGATATTTCATCTATGTAGTTGAAAAAGAGTTTTGGGAAGGGATGTCAAGTTTTTGCACCCCATATGGAAGAGGTAGCCATATATAAAGTGACAAGTATTGAAGACCATATAGTCTTGAGGCATTTTGAAGATGTTTTTAGAGAAATCCCAGGATTTCCACCAAAGAGAGACATTGATTTCTCTATTGATTTAGTGTCATCTAGGAGCGGCCCCAATGCCCAAGACATGGTGTAGAATGGGCATGCCATATTTGAAAGAGTTGTAGATGAAGTCTGAAGATTTGTTAAAGAAAGGATATATGTGCCCAAGTGTGTCACCTTGGGGAGCCCCAGTTCTTTTTGTAAAGAATAAATATGGAACCTTAAGGTTGTGTATTGATTTCACACAACTAAATAAGACCACCAAAAATAAAAAAATATCCTTTGCCGAGGATTGATGATTTTTTTGATCAGCTAAAAGGTGAAAGAATATTTTTCAAGATTTAATTGAGACCGGGTTATCATAAAGTAAGGATAAAGGAAGAATACATCAAGAAGACAACATTCAAGACAATATGTGGGCATTATGAATTCCCAGTAGTACCATTTGGACTATCAAATTCCCCACCTGTTTTTATGTGCATGATGAATGGAGTGTTCAGGGAGTACCTGGACAAGTTTGTAATTGTGTTCCTAGATGATATACTCATCTACTCTAAGTCAAACGAGGAACATGAAAAACATTTAAGAATGTGTTGTAGGTTTTAAGAGAGCATAAATTGTATGCTAAGCTAAGTAAGTGCATCATTTATCAAAATAATATTCACTAATTGGGGCATATAATTTCAGCATATGGGATAGACGTTGATCCTAAGAAGATATAGGAAATTAGAGGATGGATAGTGCCAAATAATGTGACATAGGTCAAATTATTTATGGGTATTTCCGATTATTACCAAATATTCATAAAAGGATTCTCAAACGTTGCAAGTCCAATCACTTATTTGCAAAGGAAGGGAGTGAAATTTGAATGGACTCCCAAATGTGAAGAGAGATTTCAATAGATGAAAGACATATTTACAAGTGCACCAATATTGAATATTGAATATCTGAATGAATATTTTGTGGTATGCACAGATGCATGCAGGGAAGGGATTGACAGAGCCCTCATCCAAAAAGATCATGTGGTATGCTACGGGTCCAGAAAATTAAAAGAGCATGAGAGGAATTATGCTACGAGTCCAGAAAATTAAAAGAGCATGAGAGGAATTATGCTACACATGACTTGGAATTAGTAGAAATTGTACATGCATTAAAAATGTGGAGACATTAACTCATGGGGTGGATATTTGAGCTAAGGACAAACCATTGTGGTCTGAAACATTTGTTTGAACAACCAACATTAATGCTAGACAAACTAGATGGTTGGAATTCCTTAGTGAATATGATTTTGAAATTAAGCACATGAAAGGAAAATTAAATTAAGTGGTCGATGCACTCAAAATGAGAGCACATGTGAATCATATTACATCCATTATCATGTAGAGGACCAATCAAAAGTATTTCAGTAGGAAAGATAAAATTGTTGCAACAACAAATTCAGATCAACAATATTTGAGCATAAAACAAAAATTACAAGAAGGAAATTTTCAGTAGAAATTTAATTATTATGAGCTGGAAGAAGATGGAATTCTCATGTACAAAGGAAACATATATGTGCGGAATTCCAATGAGCTTAAAAATGCAGTGCTAAAGGAAATGCACAACTTGACATATGCTGGGTACCCAAGATATCAAAAGACAATTACAGCTGTAAGAAGCCAATACTTTTGGCTAGGAATGAAGAAAGAAGTGGCTAATTACATAGCCAAATGTCTAGAATGCTAGAAGGTAAAGACAAAGCATAGGCATCCAATAGGGTTATTGCATCCATTTCCCATTCCATAATGGAAGTGGGAAGTTTTTACAGTTAATTTTATTACAAAGATGCTCAAAATAGTGAAGCAAAATGATTCCATCATGGTGGTGGTGGACAAATTGACTAAGGCATCACATTTCATTCTAGTGAAGACTACACACAAGGCAAAAAATATTGCAAATATTTATATAAAGGAAGTTGTCGGGCTACATGAAGTTCCTAAAAAAATAGTTTCAGACATAAATCTAGAGTTCACATCGAATTTTTGGAAATGTTTGTTCAAGGGCTTTGGGACAAATTTAAATCTTAGTACACCGTATCACCCAGAGTTAGATGGGAAAACAAAAATGACTAATAGAATAATTTAGGACATGCTTAGAATGTATGTGATGGACCAACCATCAAAGTGGGAGGATTGTATTTATTTAGTTAAATTTTCTTACAATAATGGGTATCATACCTCATTGAAAATGAGTCCATTTGAAGCATTATATGGTAGAAAGTGTAACATGCCAGTGAGTTGGGATAATCTGTCTATATAAAGCAGTTGTTGGGTTAGATTTGTTGAACAAATTGGAAGAGAAAATGAAAAAACATCAAGTAGAATTCAAAGGCTGCCTATGATAGGAAGAAAAGTTATGCAGACAAGAATAGAGTGTTTATATATTTTAAAGTCGGTGAGCATGCGTTTTTGAAAGTGAAGGCGAAAAGAAGTTTGCTAAGATTAGGAAGTTTCCCAAAGTTAGTAGCAACATATTATGGACCTTTTGAAATCTTATAAAATATAGGGCCAATTTCATACATGCTAGCATTTCCCATGTCCATGAGAGTGCATAATGTATTTAATGTTTCATTGATAAAGAAATATGTCTCTGAACCTAACCACATAATTGATTGGAATGTGATATAGGTGGAGTACGGAGGGGATTTCCGGGTAGAACCAATACACATCCTAAACTGGTAAGTCAAAGTGATTAGGAAAAATGAACTAGGGATGGTAAAGGTTCAATGGACCTACTACAACCTTGAAGATGCTACATGGGAGCATGAAGAAAACATGCAATAAGACTACCCACACATTTTTTATAATTTTTAAGAAAATAAAATGCAAGACTCCATTTTTAGTAACTAGAGTTCCATAACCACTTCTTAGAGTCCTAGCAAATTATGTTGGGGGCCCTAATAAAATAATGGCTCATTCGTTGGGTTAATCCTGATAAACAATTGGTACATTCCTTGGGTTATACCTGATAAATGAATGGTGCATTCCTTGGGTCAATGCATTGGGAGTAATAGGATATTATAGTTGGAACTGCTACTGGAGATGTGAAATTGTAGAATTTGATTTTATGTTAAGTATTGTGTTGAATTTTCATATATGTATATCGACATAGTGTGCATCGAGGATGGAAAAAAATTGTAGGGGACGGGGAATATAACATCCCCACTATAATCCCCAATTTAATTAATGATTAATGTATATATAATGTGTGGCTATGGCCAAAGTGATATATATGTGAAATTTATTTGTAATTTTTAATAATAAAATGTGATTCTAGCTGCCAAGGGAACATGGATAGAGATGGCGGTTGAATTAATCCACAAGAGAGGGGAGGGTATAAGAGAATGTATTATATGGGTCCAAAGGGGAATTACCCATGAATATTAATTCAATCCATTTTCCCTAAATTTTTCTATTGGTATATGAACCTTCTAATTTATGATTGAGTGTTTGTTGGGGACAATTGATTGCTTAATAAAGAAAAAAATAATCATCTATACATTAATTATCAACCGAGTAACATCTTTTTCTTTCAAGGCAGTCTACAAAATATATGCAATAAACTACCCATGACTAACACCGGTCTTACATGATTATGTTCTACACTATCAAGCTCATTCAACAAGAAATAAAATGCAAGACTTAAATATCAATACTAAATTTAAGAAGCATAAATCAAGTGACAGGAAAGAAGACTTATGCTAATCACACAACTTGAATCAAAACTAAAGTAAACAATGCCTTGCTGAATTGGAAATTTAACTTATTGCACCCAACAAAATTCAAATGCTACTCTAGAGAAATAAATTAAATGAAATCTAGAAATTGCAGGAAATATCAAATCTGGAAAATACAATAGCTAACAAATTACTTGAAGAAAAGGAAATTTTATGTAATGAACATAAATTGAAATTCAAAGAAACAAGTACACAACTAAACTAGTTTCGATGTTCAAGGCATCACCTCGTCCAGGGAAGTGGGCCCACTTGCCAAAGAGTCAGTTCTTCCTTGAAAATAATTCAAATCAAATTACAAATAATAGATGAAAAACTCAATGGACATCTTCCTTCATTAAAATATATGAGAGAAATAATTACACCAGAATGAAGTTCTTAGCTTTGCCTCAAATTCAATAATTTTCCATCAATTCCATCATTTTCCATCAATTCCATAATTCTCTCCCCTCTCTCCCTCTAATCTGTTTTCATTTAAATACACAGAGGGGAAAGGGAAATTACAACTAAATGCATTACAAAATGATTTCCTATTACAATTTTGGATTGATTACATAATCTGAATAAACAATATCAAATCTGGAAGATCTCTCCATCATCAATAATCTCAAACAAGTCGAATTTGGCATTGCAATTGAAAGAATTTAGAAAACGGACACAATAACAAATATGAGAAAATTGTCTTCAAAGAACCTTCCGTTTTTCAATCCAGATTGAATTTTGAAAAAACTGCTCATAAGGAAACTGAATTGGTCCATTCTGCACAAAACCCATGTCTCAGATTTTCAATATTCTTCTCTAGTTGCCCGAAACATCCAACGCAAAACTGTCACTTCATATTCTAGTGGATTCTGAGTTGAAATATTTGATTATAAACTGAAAATCAATTTTGCAATCTGGAAGAGATCTTGGAGGCTAAAATCATGATTGATTTTATAAAAAATTCATTAATAAACCATTATCAACAAAATCATGCATAATAATCTTCAATTAATTAAAAATAAAGGATAACAAATATTATTGACCCACAAGAGCATAAATAATTATAAAATGGAATTATATGATAAATTATGATAAATGAAGTGATAAAGAATGGTAGAAATGGATGAAATATGTGTCAAGAAATGGTATAAATAATGATAGTTTAGTGGCCCAACAGTGTTCCCAAAACCAATCATTGAATATATGTAAGAGGGTGGGTGTGAGAGGTCACATACCATAGTTATTGTGTAACGTCCCTGACCACCCATGGCCGAGTCACGCTGCACGAGGGAAAACTTTTGTTCTCTCACTGCGGAACATACTGTAACATACCCAATATTCAACTGAGCTATGCCACATAAATTTTCTCTTCAAACTGCATGCAATTATAACATATACATACAACACTCTTGTGGAAGCTTTACATATAAACGTAAACAAACAATTACATTATGTAATATATATGATTTCATACTGACAATAATAGTAAACACAAACATGTAGCATATATAGAGAAATACCCATAAACATACAGACAATTATAATCACACATATGGTAAACTATAACATAAACACATAAATAACAATGCAACATGTAAATTTATCACACGATTGGTACTTATCTTGGAAATATTGTCACCAAATGTGTGCAGACCATCCACGAACCTCCCAGCCTTAGACTACACTATTCATCACTCTCAACAGTGAGTCACCCCCGAGATGGGACTAAACTCCACCCGGGTAAAGGGATTCCTAACCAGGCTAAAGGCTCATAGACAACAGGAAAGACTCCATCTTAGGTGCTCACTCAACTAACAACCTACCGCCTCTCATTCCCCACATGCCTGTCCCACCCAAGGAAGTGTACCCCTTCTTTGCTTAACAGTCCTTTGGCTTCTCCACTTCCCTTCCAAGGCTTCAACAACAGGTCGGACAGGAAGTCTCATAGAACTGTAGCTACAATTTATCACCTTCAGGAAATAAATTCCCATCAATTCTCTCGCTCAGAGAATTGCTCACGGGTCTGACAACCCGCCTCTTCAATTTTTCATGGGCCTGACAACCCGCCTCTTCAATTTTTCACGGGCCTGACAAACCGCTTCTTCAATCCACTCCCAAGCTAACCAGGTACACCAACAGGGAATGGTTATGGAAATAGGCTTAGATACAGTAAAATGAGTGTCTGAAGGATAACTGACTGCGTGACTGAAAATGGTCATGGAATCCTTGACTGGATGACCGAATGATGGCAGGAATGATGGGAGAGATGATTGTAGGAATGATGGAGAAAAAAAAGTGTGAAAATGAACTAAGCCCCCATGATATGTATGCATGTACCTAACTTGACACTTGTCATGTTGGAAGCTACTTTGGTCCACTTGTCCCCAACTTTAGAACTTAGGATAAAATAATTATCCATACTTTATGTTTTAAGAAATATTAATATAATATTCCTTTTTGGCTTAATCTCTCTAGCTTAGCCCTTTCCCTTAACTTTTGGCCCTCCCTTTCCCCAATTGATGGAGTTCTGTCCCCCATCTCTTTTATCGTGGCCAGTCTGCACGCATCGATGTATTTTATATTAATCATGAGACATATACAAAATAGGCGCACTGGCCTTTAACATCTAGGTGCTCTAGCCTAATTCCAAAACATAAGCACCCCAACTTATAATAACTGTCTTACTAGCCTATAACACATATCATATACACAAGGCCCACTAACCTCCATACTGCGTGCACTTTAGTTATTGTGCACGGTATTCAAGAATGTGCACACTACATCATTTTACTGCGCAGTGCATGCACACACTATGCCATGAAAGATGAATTACAAAATGATGTCAAAATAGCTCACCAACTTAAGTACACTTAAATTACATTTACAATTGGGTTCGGCCGAGGGATATTACATATTGGGAGCATGGGGGATGAGTACAATCATCTTGGGGAAGTGTGTGAGTCAATAAAGACAACCAAAGGAGAGAAATTTGTATAGGTTGTTACAACAATTTTATACAGTGAATGTTTTTGCATGAGCAACAAGTAGAGAACAAGAAAGTGAGATTGGAGCTGGAATATCCATGGAGGGATAATTCTAGAGCATGTTGGAGCACAATTGGAGTGTATTTGGAGATGAATACTAAAGTTTCATGTTGTCATGCTAGCAGAGTGAAATCCTATGTGAGTTTAATTGTAACAACAAGTGTTTGTTGTTGTTGCTGGTAGTTTTTCTGGAAACAAGTTTCCTTGAATTCTCAACTGAGAGATTCCTGGTTACCTGTGCCAGAGAGACCCTGATAAAAAAATGGGATACCTGAGGGACTACGATCATTGGAGGGGTACATTCCTATTGGAATTATTGATTGTGTGTTTTAATTGATGGAAACATGAGTCAAACATGTACAATAATAAGAGAAAAAGGAATATAAGCTTGGGGCAGAGGAAGATCGCCTTGGGGAAGAATAAATTCATGATCACTATTGATCATGATAGGATCAACAATGATCCTATGTTCCTAAATCTCGAGAGAGATAGTGGGGAGATTATACAAAAAATACACACACAAAATTAGAGCACACAATGTTAAGGTATTTGGAAAGGATAAAGGAAAGCTTAGAAGGGAGAGCACATAACAAAAGTGCTATAGGGATCAAAATCCCCATAGTAAACTCCAAAAGAACCAAGTGGAAGGATAGGATAAGCGGACCCCATAAGACATGATGCCTTGAAACCTCCTAAATCATGAAGTGAATGATGACTGTCAGATATCCTGGAGAAAATTTGAGTCAGTCCTCAACCATAGATCAAGACCTCTAAAAATTCACCACTTAGATGAACATTGGAGACAAGGCAGAGGATTGAAATCGCGAAGTAATGAAATCCCACCAGTCATTAGATCAAAAGAGGGACTTTGGATAAATTCTTGAACATCTGATTGAGTTTAGTGGAAGGACAAGGTAAGCCAAAATATCCTTCTTGGCAAATGCTTAATAGGTAGTGTATGCTTGTCATTGATGGAAAGTACAATAGTGAAGATGGCAGGATCAGAATGTAAATCGATGGACAAACAAGAACAACGTGGGATCAGGAGGAATTAGCGCAGAGTCAAAATTCTTCCAAGTAAGAAGGATGTGTAAGCTTGGAGGAGAAGCGTCGCTGATCGTTGGATCCCATCCAAAATTCCCGACAGCATGAGGGCTGTTAGATATGAATAAAAACAAGAAGAGCGCACACTGAAGAGGAGGATAGATCTCAGGCGTTAGATCTGAGCGCAGGATCCGACCACCGTTGGATCGGGGAAAACCTACACGGTGTTTAAAGTGMAAGGAGAAAAGGGGCTCACAAAATCTCGAAAGAAGGAGGACCGTCCATCTCAAGGGGTTATGTGGACCATTGATCTGACTCCCTGTCGGGGTTTCGAGGATCGCGAGTTGAAGAGGTCAAAGAATAATAACCACAGGACTCGCGAAATCACGATATGCGATACCTCGATATAATCTCAACCGTTGGATCGAGGACAAATATGGACAGTTGATCCCAGTTCTTGTTGGAGTTTCGGGGATCGAGAGTTGGACATGTCAAAGGTTATTGAAATCAGGAACCCCGAAATCGTGATGTATGAAATCCCGACTGAATCTAAACCGTCAGTTCAAGATGTGATCTAGACTGTCGACCCGACTCAGGTCAGCAGACATGTCAGCAAACTTAAGAACACGTGGCACAACTAGGCAATGACAAGTGCCAAGCTGATTCAACACTTCAGGAACATGTAAGTCACGAATCAGAGTGACACGTGGCAGTATTCAACACATGTCAATCCACGTGTGATGTCAGCAGATTTACACCATGTCAGAGTTTCAAGGATCGCATGTTGGAGGTGTCAAAGAAACAATGCAACAGAAATACCGAAATTGCGATATGCGAATTCACGATTCAATCACAGCCGTTGAATCATGATTGAATCTGGTCTGTTGAATCCAAGTCCTTTCGAGAATTCGAGGATCGAGAGTTGGAGATGTCAAGGAATGTTAACATCAAGAATTCCGATATCGCGATATGAGAAATCGCGAAATGATCTGAGCCGTCAGATCAAGTGTTGATCAGGACCGCTGATCCCACGCCATTTTAGGGTATCGGGCATCGCGACTTGGAGAGGGAAAGAACCCAATGCATCAAGAATGTCAATTTTTCGATATGCGAAATCGCGATTCAATCGCAGCCGTTGAATAGAGATCAGATATGGACCGTTGATCATACTCCATATCGGAGTTTCACGAATCGCGACATGGAGAAGCAAAGAACCCAATGCATCAAGAATGCTGATTTCATGATATGCGAAATCGCAATTCAATTGCAGCCGTTGAATAGAGATCAGATCTGGACCATTGATCATACTCCATATTGGAGTTTCGTGAATCATGACATGGAGAAGCAAAGAACCCAATGCATCAAGAATGCCGAAATCGTGAAATCACGATTCAATCATAGCCGTTGAATCAATACCAGATCTAGACCATGGAATCATAGGACATGTGGCAAGTGATCAAAATTTCTCTAACTTGGGGTCAACGGAGCATAGTGTCGAAAATCACGAAATGAGAAATCGCGAAAGCACCTTTTGCATAGGCTCTTGGTTACGACCATAGTCATATTGGGGAAGGAGCTAGTGCAGAAAAGTCATGTATCGAAACTTCGGAGATCGCAAAATAAAGTGTCAAGACACTCAACACAGAATTGTTGAATGCCGAAATGCCCTAATGAATGCAATATCCCATGGATTCAATCCAACGGTGCAGATGAATTTGAACAAGATCGGAGGGCAGCTGTAGCACGATACAGTGTAATTGCCAGAAACCACTGATGGGTTCTGCCAGAGGACTCAAAGACACTACGGGATGACTAACAGAGGATGTGAAGAGTCTCTGAGAGGGATGAAGATGTTCGTGGAGGTGATTGACAGCTGATGAGCATTGAGGCCTGTAACTGAAACAAAGAAGGTGAGTTCGACTGTCACAGAGAAGACGGAGTGTTTCAAACTGCTAGAGAGGCTGGGGAATCTCAGTATAACATACAGTGATGCTGGACACGTGGGGTGAACCACCAGAGAAGATGAAGAGTCATGATGATGATCATACAGAGCACTCGAGAGGTGGAGGATAACGACGCGGAGTCGACATGTAGAGGCATTGCGACATTGCATGCACAAGGTGCACAAAAGCTATAAATACACGGTATAGAGAAGAGATGGGGCTGCTGTTGCTGTTGGTGGTTGCTGTGGTTGTTGTTGGTGAAGGTGATTCATGTGTGAAGAAGGAGGAGAGTGCAGTAGCTGAATAACACAGAAGAGGAACTGTGCAGTGAATGGACATGGAGCATAGAACATAAAAAGCGGAAGAACAGACAATGCGAGTGAGGTGTGCAGAAAGGCAATGAGGCAGACAGAGCAACAAAATGTAGCAGAACAATGATAAGTCTTGTAAGCCATTGTTAAACATCATATCACTGTAATAAGTTTCTTTAGCAAAGATTTATATTTCAGGGTGGTTGGGAGGTGCTAGGGAGGACTGGTGTCCTCAAAGGTTCAAGTGGGTGCTTGAAC
>SNQJ01S0039523.1:29870-57371 GCA_010110895.2 Picea sitchensis | reverse complement strand
TTGAAAGCATCATGTAATGAATATAAGACTAATGACTGAATAAAGGTGTATGTTTGATTGAATAGGATTGGTTGAAGCCATGTTAAGAAAAGGCAGTGAGGTGTTTAGAGATAACTCAGTTGGGATAAAAAGTCCTAGGCAATGTAGAGAGAATTGGAAGAAGGGGAGATCCCCTAACTCCTTTATTGCTATGTGTTATGATTACTCTGGAATGAGAAAGATGATTTACTGATAAAGGTAAATCTATTGACACCATAGTGATGGTTATGGTATTACTACAGAAACAATTGAGAACTGTCTGTATTGCAGTCATGGAAACCCTTGAAGATAATGTGATGAAGTGTATAAAGATATGCTAGGACATTGTGAAGACGTTTTATGGATTTGGATGTTATGATACATGTATTTTAATTGGTATTACAACTAATTATGCATGTTGTGTTTATAAAGGAATTGGATTTGTTGAGGAAGATAGTTACCAATAATGGGCAACCTCAAGCAGAGGGTGACCATGGGAAGGCTGTGGTCAAAAAATTGTTGACAAGATTGTGAAAATCCCGCTAAAGCACCACTGATGAGGTAAAGATCAGAAAAAGGGTGCTAGAAGCCAAGAACAGGTATAAAAATGTTCATGCTTATGTGGCTCAAGGTATGAATAGATAGGGGTGAGAATCCCTTTTGAAATATTTTGTTGTCCCATGTTATGCACAGAATTTTGAAAGGACAGTTGTATGCCCTAGATACCCAGGTAGTGTATGACTCGAGAAGGAGAACCCGAATGTTGAAGGTGTGAAACTTTGGCAGTGAAGACTAATTGTATGATGCAGTAACATTTGAACCAAATGATCTCTGTTGACTCAAAAGGTAAAAAACCTTTACTAAGAAATTGTAGAAATCCCCTCGATCAACTACATATTGAGATTGCAAGGATGTAAGGTAGCTAGAGAGGTAGTGGGAGGGCCCAGAGGGCCCATAGTGATAATAGTGGAGGTCATTCAATGTAAGGTGGACTAGGTCCACTATATTATTAAATAAGGCCCACTATGGTAGTTAGATATAATAAATGTAAGAGGACTTCTTAGAGTTTCTGCTAGAAAGATTCCTCCTCTAGAATGTTCTTAGAGTGATGTTAGCATATATAAAGGGTTCAAACAATGTAATTAGATATGAAGAAAAGTATTAAATTTGGGCGATAAATCCAATGGGAGGATGCCCCTGAAGAGGCAGAGTGATGAAGCAGGAGAGGATCCCTTCATAGGATCCATTGTATGGTGTTGCCCTACCTCAAGGGTTTTGACTAATAATAGAATGTAGTTTCTTCTATCTTGCTTATGGATCTATTATTTTGTATTCAATAATTGTGT
The DNA here is from genome assembly GCA_010110895.2 of Picea sitchensis. Taxonomy (NCBI): domain Eukaryota; kingdom Viridiplantae; phylum Streptophyta; class Pinopsida; order Pinales; family Pinaceae; genus Picea; species Picea sitchensis. The sequence goes on along the minus strand of SNQJ01S0039523.1, from coordinate 56,007 downwards.
TGATTATATCTTTATATCTGGTATTGGTTCTTAACAGTTGGTATCATATCACTTTCCTTGGCGGAACTTATTGTGGACAAATATTTTTTATTTTTACTTGAGATTTTTTTCCGGAGGCGAGAAAAAAAAGAACCTGACATTATCAAAGTTTTCGATATATTTTGGTGCAAAATTTGCAAAAAAGATTTATAGCTCTGAGTTCCTCTCAGAAAAACACCCAATTTAAAAAAAAATTGTCCGAAATGGAGTTTGGAAGGTCAAGATATTGAGGATTTAAAATACATAATTTCAGGAGTTTTTTATTGAATGGCTGGCGCAATTTGTTTTATTTATGTAGCATTGGAGGACTGTCTTCTCAAATAAATTACAGATCTGAGTTCCTCTCACAATTTCACCCAATTTCAAAAAATCATCCAAATTGGAACTCCGGAAGTGAAGATATGAGCATTTGAACTTTAGAGTTTTAGGGGTTTTCAGAAAAAGCCGCGATTTTTACCAGCTTATTGGGTTTGTTTTGGGTTTTGGATGGCTATTTCTCCAAAACCTGAAAAGAATTCTTGGATATTCAAATCCCAATTGTTTTCACACATTTAGATGATATATTGGATGTGTTAGCACAAGGCCTCACAAACAACCTCACAAATATCATCACAAATGGCCTCATTATTAGTTTAAGTAGTATTCAAGATTCATTGAACAACATGCAAGGGATATTTTTTTTATCATTCAGGATGGAATATAATCAGGAAATATTTGTTTGGTATGATTTTGAGGTTGTTTGTGATGATTGGTATATGAATGGTTGTCATTTGGGATGACAACCACACTTCCATATTTTATTTGGTAACTCTACTCCACCTTAGAGAACATCAATGTCCAGATCAGGGGAAAAGCTAGTTATAGCTTGTTCGATGCAGTGGTTATTATTCCTTCCATATTACTATGACCATTTTCCACCCTATGTGGATGGATATTCTTATTTGGATCCACATGATAGGTGTGAGTCTTTGGAGCATCATTTGGAGTTGGTTATTGGGTTCCAAATCTTCTTCGGGAATTCACATAGGCACTTGGACATGGGACAGACTTACAATGGTGGTTGGACTACTTGACATGGTGGATTTCTTTTCTACATGGGACCATAGTTCTTCATCTTCTTCAACATTATGGTCACAATTATCCATGGGGACCTGGAATATGGTTGTACATCAGCGTCGAGGACAACGCTTTCATAAGAGGATGGAATGTATTGTAGCTAGAAGAGGTGGGCATAGGGCCCATAGTGATAGTGGAGGGAGTCATTCCAATGTGGGTGGACTAGGTCCACTATAGTATTAAATAAGAGCCCACTATGGTAGTTAGATATAATAAATGAGAGGACTTCTTAGAAGGTTCTACTTCTAGAAGATTCCTCCTCTAGAATGTTCTTAGGTATTCATTGGCACTATATAAAGGGATTCAAACAATGTGAAGAGACATGAAGAAGAGAAGTATTGTATTTGGAGGCGGTAGCTCAATAGGAGGATACCCCTCGAAGAAACAAAGTGAAACAGGAGAGGATCCCTTCCATAATAGGATCCATTGTATGGTGTTCCCCTACCTCAAGGGTTTGATAATAATAGAATGTGGTTTCTTCTATCTTGCTTGTGGATCTATTGTGTATTCGATGGTGTTGATTATATCTTTGGATCTGGTATTGGTTCTTAACAAGGATTGCAAAAAAGAAAACCCCTTATCGAATCAGGGTTAATGAAGAACGGCGAGAGGATATGAGCGTAGATGTTCATCGTAAGAAGCTGATTTCGTCATCGAGATTGAATTCTCACTAGAGTTAATGGATCAGACATAGGTCATTGACAAGATCGCTGATCAGCTATTCACTAAGTGAAAGGCAAAATTAATGGCGTGTGCTAGTTCACAGCTCGAAATCAACCCGCACCGTTGATCTCTTTGGGGTGGATGATCAACGACCATGATTAAAAGAGTTGAGAAAGAAATTTTTAGATTTCACAGATTGAACTCTTTGATAAAGAGTGAGCTAGTTGAGGTTCTGTAATCCCTTGCAGCCATTGGATTTAGGGAAAGACAAATATTCATCGTCGCATTGCAGAGAATATGTTTTTCCAATATCATAGCACCCAGACATGGGATTTGAAAAGGTAGCGCTTGAAAAGAATAGAAGCTAAGATCCACAGCTCTTGATCATGGAGAGAAGATGGAGTTCCTCTAGGCCAGTCAAGGTTGATATAGTCTAACACTTTGTGTTAGACTATGGTCGTGGGGACTTGTTCTATGGGAATAAAGGTTCTTATAGCTAGCACATTGCATGGATTTTTTAGTAAGGAAGGAGGACCTTTCAATGTTTTGCCACATTATGTAAGCGTTGAGGAAAACAAATTGGGTGGCCATAAGCATTGGCACCCTAGTTATTAATGAAGGAAGAATGATTAAAGGCATTCATGTGAAACTTTTGGGTTCACGTGTACTGATTTGGGATCATGATAGGCCTATAGAAGGAAGCATGAGTCTGTGTAAGAGTGAATAATGAATAATCCCATGTGGTGAGGATGGTTAAATCCCAACACACCATGGCCAAGAAACTTTCATAAAGTGTGATAAACTTTTAATTTATGCATAATGTAGGTATGAATGTGGCCATGAATCTTTGGCACATTTGTTAAATTCTTTGGGGGGAAATGTTGAATTACATTTTGAAAAGGTTTGGTATGTTGAAATGAGGCATAGGCAAAGAATGGGACTCCCTTTTCTAAGAGAATAAAGGTGCTCATAGCTAGCACATTGCATGGATTTTTTAGTAAGGAAGGAGGACCTTCCAATTTTTTACTTACATTATGTAAGCGTTGAGGGAAAACAAATTGGGTGGCCATAAGTGTTGGCACCCTAGTTATTAATGAAGGAAGAATGATTAAAGGCATTCATGTGAAACTTTTGAGTTTCATGTGTACCGATTTGGGATCGTGATCGGCCTATAGAAGGAAGCATGGTCCTGCTGTAAGAGTGAATGAAAATGAATAATCCATGTGGTGAAGAGGATGGTTAAATCCCAACACACCATGGCCAAGAAACTTTCATAAAGTGTGATAAACTTTAAATCAATGCAAGAGTGCATTGGGTATGAATGTGGCCATGAATACTGGCACATTTGTTAAATTATTTGAAATGTTGAAATACGTTTTGAAAGGTTTGGTATGCTGAAATGAGGCATAGGCAAAGAATGGGACTCCCTTTTCATATTTATATAGATGTGATGAACTGCTAGTATGCATGGTTTTGAATATAGATTTATATGTTAATGGATGCATGAGAGACTAACAGTTTTTTTGGCTGTGAAAAGAATGAATTGCAGGGAGAAAAAAGGGTCATGGATATGGCATTGTTGTAAGCTCATAAGGGAGACCAATTGCCTGCTGAGCCAAATTGCAAGGAATGGTATTTCCCTTTTTTTGAGAAAGTGATTTTGATTGTTAGTATACACATCTCTGAAATTGTTTGTGATGATGTTATAAAGGTGTAATAAAATATATGTGCATGGAAAACTAACAATTTGTTTGGCTGTTTGAAGTTGAAAGTGCAGGAAGCAAAGGGGTCTTGGATATGGCAGTGTTGTAAGCCCATAAGGAACACCAATTACCTGCCGAGCCAAACCTCTATGGGAAGGAAAGTCCCATAATTATGAATCTGGTTCCTGCATGAAACAAATATGAAAGCAAATTATGAAATTTAGAAATCTGTGGGTGACAGATTTATAAGAAAATTTTTGAATTTAAAATTTATGATGATGTCTCATAAATTTTTGTATGCCTGTGATATGGGTGAGAAGAAAATATCTGTCTAGAAAGGACAAATGATGAAAAATGGCTACTACAGAGCCATGAGCACCTCATCGTAAGCCATGATCACCTAGAATATATTGTGTTGAGGTAACACAAGCCAGAGGGACACCTCAACAGAGAAAGTCTGAGGGATGCCTCGACTGTAAGGCTCGATAAAGTCTCTGAGTTCTTCCTATGCGAGAAAACATTGGCAAGGCAAGATGGATCACTCGAGGGACTGTATAGCAGAGAAGGGGATGCTTGAGCCTGGGCCTGGAGGGTGAGTGACCAAAAGGAATATGAGACCTTAATAGTTCTTGTAAAATATTGATTGGGATCATGCAAATGATGCGTAGTTATTCACGTACGATAAGACCTTGGAAAGGCAAGATGGATCATCCGAGGGACTATATAGCAGAGAAGGGGATGCTTGAGCCTGGGCTTGGAGGGTGAATGACTGTAAGGAAGATGAAACCTTGATAGTTCGTGTAAACTATTGATTGGGATCATGCACCCAATGGGTATGTCAAGGAAAAACAATGAGCCTAGATAACAAAACAATTATGTGGATACAAATCCACAAATTGCACAGATAATTATTGTGCTAAGATTATGAAACTTTTCATAGAAACTTTTATGCAATGTTTTTGCATAAGACTATGTTTAACGTGCTTGTTGTCTAAGAATTATTAAAATCAGGTGACCAAGATTAAGGGTCTGAAAAAGGACCTGACCGAGAAAGAAGGATCAAGATTTCTGAAATAGTTGAATGGGAAAGATATGACATGTGTTTTTGAGAAAGAAAACCAAGGACAGTGTTCATTTAAGGGGGAGGGAACTGTAACACCCTGTTTATCCCATTCTGTAAATATAACTATATGGGCCAAGGAACTATGGAAAAATTAAAAGTGTGAATGTTTGATTTGATGGACCTTTGTACAAAAGGGTCGATGAATGGAAATTCTGTTATTCTAATAAAAAATGGTTATGTGTGGCATGGCTGCTGAAATAGGGGATGTGCTAAGAGAAAAACCATGAATGCTATGAAAGGTGGTGGAGGGGAATAGGAATGGTTGCGTTAACCTCCACTGGACTAGTACCATGTTGGAATTAACTGATCAGATCAGAACAACCCTTTGACCCAGGAATGAATTTCAGTTGGGCTGGTAGGTGGGAAGATATCCTCAAGAGTTAATGAGGGGATGGTGAAGATTGACCATCTGTAAGGCTTCCATACCTGACCACGGAATGGGAATTCAAGCCACATGCAATCTTGTTGAGGAAGGAAAGAAAGGAAGCAGGATGGGCATAGGGAAGATCTTCAAAAAATGTAGAAGCAAGAGAAGACATTATCGGGTCCTGTTGGGCCCTTTTTTTTGGGTAAGGAATTGTGGAAGTTTTGACTGAGCACGAGGTGTGCAAGTTGCAACAGAGGTTGGAAAATAGAAAGAGAAAGAGCAATAGAAAGAATTTGTGAAAGACAACGCAATACCAACTAAGAAAAAAATGGTTGCAACAGAACAAGGAAGCACTCAAGCCAAAATATAAGACACAACCCAACTATATATAGGGCTGAACATAAGTGTAAAAGGGTTGTTGACATCGTTGTTTTTGATATTTTTGTTGACATTGTTGTTGTTATTGGTTAGTTGATTATGATTTGATTCCGATTTGATTGTGGGGAGTTGAGTCAAGTCGAGTCTTGAGTTTGTAATGAATTTGATCTATCCGTTTGAGAATTGGAGCTTTTCTATATGAGGCCAGAGTCAAGAGTCTGCACAACACACTACTGTGTAATTTTGAGTCCGTAATCAAAGAAATATTATGAAGATAATATGAAGAAGGACCTAAATTTTCAATTATGATGTGTCTGTGTGTGTTTTCCTTATGCATTGCAATTCTTCTTTCTGGGTTATAAGTTGTACTTGATGGTTCCATGTTTAGATGCTTGTTCTTAATGTAAGTAGGTTCGATTCTTGCACATATATGTTTCATAACTGTTTATGTCTCTTGCACAAGATCAGGGATGAGTCTTGAAGGCTCTATGTATCCTCTTAAGTCTTTTCACTACCCTTCCCTATCTATCTATCTTAGCAATGCTTCAGGTGATACTTATTCTCTTCGGAGGAGAAGAAAATGCCAACGCTCTAGACTCCAATGTACCTTTTGTTGGTAACCTGAGAAGGACCCTGGCCTGATTAAACTTACACCAACAAAATGGTTCCATTGATGGGACCTGCGTTAAAAGGGAACCTGTAGGGAGAATGCTTCTGCATATCCATAGATATGGTATTGATCAATGGTGGGAAATAAACTGTGACACCTTCATATGGAAAGAAGCGGAACTGAGGATAAAATCGGTGGAAAACACTCACGAATAAATATTTTACTCAGAAAGATCGAGTGACTAGTACGATATTTTATGGGTTAAATTTCAGGAATAATTTTTCCACTGGATAAAGAGGCTCCAAGAATCTCCAGAGTTCCAAGGATGAGTCAAGAGGATCTGCACGTGGGACATTGAAAAAATAGTAACACTTCAGAGGTTGGATTTTCCAGTCATGCGAGCAGTTGATTTCTGGATCAACACCACATTAGAGGGATATATCATTGAATTTGCAGCTGAGAACCACCAACATTTCTCACGAGCAGAGGCGGTTTTCAAGAAAGATGCAAGGGGAGACTATTGAGAGAAACCCCCCTGTGGATTAAGGTTTTATTGATAGAAGAGGGGATGTTGACTATGTCCCTGACTGAGATGGAAACATAAACACCCTCGCTTGGGGTAGGGCGAGTCGGGGTGAGAGTCATGGCATGAGAGAGGGGAAGGGTTATTTGACAAATGGGGGGGGAAACAACAAGAAATGAACTTTAGAGACGACTGAGCCTTGAGGAGAGCTGCCATAGTTGAGAAGTGGTGGCACGGGAAGATCAAGAAAGCATCAAGACAGTTCAAGAAGTTGAGGAAAGAAGGTGTATCATGAGAAGTAGAGGAAACACAGAGGGAAGAGTTGCAGAAGATGAGAAGACAAGAACGACTGGAAAGTAAAAGGTTAAATGAGAGAGGAGAGAAGAGAGAAATAAGTCCATAGGAGGTGGGACAAGAAGGATAAGGTGCAGACGTAAGAGAGGAAGAAGCCAACATGAATCTTGAAGAAGAAAGAGAAGATTCAATCTCGATAACATGAGAGATCAAGAATCTAGCCGAAGAGATTGTCCCTGTGGAAGAAAATGAGACCCCCTAAATCAAAGAAACTACCCCGAAGCCAGTGGTATCAACCCCGAATCACCCATAACCCGAGTGTCTTCTATACAAGCAGTAAATTCAATACTACATTCTCATGCTAGTTCTGTTCTAGTACAATTAATTAGTTAGTCACAACCAGGAAGTGTGAGTATAGGGAGGATATTGGGATCCCTCGGTAGATCACAAGTAGGACCATTAGGATTTATATTGATAGGAACAACAATATCAACAATGGCTGGCCATGTGGGAGGTTTGATTGCCCGATACCCAAAATTTTGGGGTAAGGGAGATGAAGACATTGAGCAACACTGGTTCATGTGTGAAGCAATCTGGAGTTCTAGAGGGACACTGGATGCGAATAAGCTGGTCGAGTTCCAGACTGCCTTGAGATGTCATGCTCTCAAGTGGTACATGAATATCATTGAGCTGAGAGTGTGAGGAATGCAAGGTCAAGCATTCACGCTTGGTCAGGTACAAACAAGGTTCATAGCAGAGTTCAAACTACCCTAGTAAGAACAACAAGCTCTATTTGAGTTGTGAGAGATCCAACAACGGGAAGGTGAATTCGCTTGGGAATACAACCACAAGTTTAAATATGCCATAGGGAGTTTGGCACATCCAATCCACGAAGAACATCAAAAGGAGTGGTACATTTAGGGGTTGCTTCCTCTGACTCAGATTCTGCTAACACAACAACGGATAGCCATGTTAACAGATGCCTTGGAACAATCAATGGAGATTGAAGCCATGGAGGGATATCCTGGGAGCTTGAGAATGACCCGACCCCCATTAGATGCGAATCTAGTGCAACTACAAGGGCAGATATCGACACTTACAGAAAAATTCAAGAGTTGATGATACCCTGACCAGGACGACCACAAGTTTGGTGCACCGAATGTTATATAGAAGGTCATCTGGTGAACGAATGTCCGTGAATAAGGGGAATGGGACCTCCTCAAAATATGATGGTACCCCCACCAGGACCCGCAGGAGGAGTTGTGAAAGTGTCAACAAACTTACCATTCCATAACCCCACCCCATATCATGCTTTCCTAGGAGGCTAAGCATCACGAAAAACTGAGTATTGTGAAATATGTCGAATCCATGGGCATGGGCCAAGACAGTGCCCCATTATGCAAAAATACTCAACAATACCAAATACAGTACATTGTGAGTTCTGCATGTTTACCACAAAAACTACCAATCAATGTAGAGCGTTGGATGCACTTGCAGACAGGTTAGACCGAAAAACATTCAGGGTGAATGAAAACCCTCAGGGATCAGGAAGAGGTCAAGGAGGTGGAGCCAGAGGAGAATTACGAGGAGAAATAACTAGGGGAAGAGGGACAAGAAGATGTTATAAATGTGATGAGAAAGGTCACATGGCTATAGACTGTCCTCATCCAAGGTGGCCATGGTGCTCTCATTGCAGAACCAACGAGCACGCAACTGAAGACTGCCCATAATTAATTGTAAAATGGGAGGATAGAGTACAACAAAGAGGAACTAACCTCATCAGTTCAGAAATCAAGAGGGTTATTAAGGGAAAATTTCCCAACCTTAATATTGTCACTCGAGGAGGAGAAAAGTTAGGAGCTGATGTTGATACTCTACCTCAGATCCAGAAAGGAGTACCTAAAGAAGACAAGTATGATCCTCTAAAACAAAAGATATTCTTTAAATATTCCATAGAAATATTTCAGAATATTCCTATCCCGGAGATGCAAGAGAAACCCCCATATCCTATTGTTTATCCAAAGATGGTGCAAGTTCCTGCTTCACCCCCTGCACCCAGAAACCCTGTAGGCATGAAGAGACAACCTGAGAAACCTCAAAATGTATTTGACCTTTGATTTCAATTATTCTTTGACATTCTGGGGAATGATCAACTAACAAAAAAGTTGCGCAATGCACTATACCTAGTTTTAGGGAATGAATAACCCCTAGAGGCAAGAATAAAGGATAATCTTCTCGAGAAGAGTACTCAGAGAGTGTTGCGAAGAAAAGTACGAACTGAAAAATAATTTAGACTAGTATCCTAGTTAGATGAATCTGAGATTAAGGACGTCATGTTGGATCTGGGATCTGATGTGAACATTTTTCCTAAGAAGACCTGGGAAGCCTTAGGAAAACCTAGGCTGACATATTCCCCAATTCAGTTAAGAATGGAAAACCAATATTGTATCTTCCCCATAGGAAGAATGGATAATGTGGAAATAGATGTTGCGGGAATAAAGACAGTGTTCAACTTTGAAGTCATTGAGATCATGGGAGATAAGGATCCCTACCATGAACTACTTGGCATTGATTGGGCCTATGAAAATTATGCAATATTTGAATTCAAGAAAGACACCATGACCTTTAAGGTTGAGGGAATCAAGGTAGTTCAACCTTTGGATCCATATGTAGGACTTGTTAGGACCCAAAAATGTCCCTTTTTCACCATCTCTTTTTCTCATTCAACCTTACCATTTCTATGCTAAATGCCTAATAATTGTTGCTAAGACCCTTTTTCCCAAGGTATACATCATTAATCTTGCTTTTACATTTTATTCACTTTAACATGTTGGATTGGTAGAGTTTCTCATATTTTACCCATGAATATTCAAACTAATGATTAAACTGTGTAGAACAACCAAGTCTTAAAGAAAGATCATTGTTGTTACACAAGGATGTTACAACTGTGCGCCAACTCTGCATGCTGTTACATGACTACAACAATTGCACACCCTTTTTGGATGCTGCTACACCTGCTCCAATAGATGTCCACAGATCCTGGAAGTTAGTCCCTCATGCAAATTCGAATCATGAAGACTGATCCTCAAGGTTGTTACAAGTTTTGGCTCACATTGATGATGAAGATCATTTAACAGATTTTTTATATCATACGAATAGCTTGAGAATATTTAATTCTCAAAGCTCTTTTGAGTCCATTTTCAACTGAATAATTCCGCCTTTAAATAGCAGAGACTTTGTAATCATTACTACCGAATTTTAGCTGTGAACAGAGAGTGAAGAAGAGCACATTGTATCTAAACCTTTTTTTGGCGAATCAATAAAGAAGTGGATTGAGTTTCGTTAACCTATTGTAGTTTATTTTTGAGTGGATTCAGTGAGAGGGAAAGGGCCCACTTTCCTCACAGACTCCCCTCTGTTTTGTTGTTTTAGATTAACCGCTTTAATTTGGATAATTGATCTATTTAGCATTTCTAGCATATATCTTCTGTTATAGTCAGTTCTTTTCTATTTAATGCACATCTGTGTGTCTCATGAGAATTAGAGTAGATTGTTCGATACTGCTGGAGAATTTCTTTCCTTTCCTACATTAGATTTAATCTTTGAAAACAAAAGTGTGAATTCTTTTCTTTGCAGTTAAGTAGGTTTCCTTTCAGCAAGTAGCACATAGTTTCTTTCTGCAAGAGTAAAATAGAAAGTTAGTATAGATTAAATAATCTAGGATTCTTATGCACCCATCAGTTAAGGATTTCATTTATGCAAGTGTGATTTCAATTATGTAGAAGCTCCAGCTGTGTCAGCAACCTGTGTTAAAATTCAACCTTTCAATTTGGTTTCTTACTACAAATTGAATAATGCTACTTCCATAATCTAGCATAGACTGTGCACAATTATCTTGCAATAACAAAAATTCCTTGGGTTTGACAATTTATATTGAACACCTTAATTACTATTTAATTAGACAATTAAATTGCCCAACATTTTGGCGCCGTTTCCGGGGAAGATAAATATAGATTTTTGTAAGCACATTAGTTTTCTTTTCTTAGGAATGAATAGTCTACATGAATCGAGGAACAAGAGGATGTATTCCCAAAAATACTAACCCTACAGGTACCAGAGGACGTGGAGGAAGGAAACCTGCACTAGGAAGGCCAACCTTTGTTGATGAGATTATAGCCAGAGAAAATTCTTCTTCAGGGGCTATCTTCCACCTTTCAAATCCTCCAAGGAGAAATTCCTCAGTCATCAGAACTGCCCCAGTTCGAAACATCACTTTCATCAAGGGCTGAAGCTGAAACTTTGTCACCAACAAATCAACAAGCAACACTGGAGAATATTCAAGATCAAGGAAGTATAGCTTGGCCAAGAGAAAGACCAGAAGAGAAGCTCTTTATCAAATTAATGGACAGATAGTCACTAAGGAGGAGTGGGACGCTTACCGTATTTAGTGGAGAGAGAGAGCAGCCATGGAAAATCAAGGAGATAATGAAGAGGATTTCAAACGAGAGGATCCAAAGAACAATGAATATCAGGTAAATGATGAAAATACTATCTCTACCCTGGTTTTTCCTATTACTAATATTCATAAAAGGGGGACAGCTACTATGAAGAACATACCTCTTTCAACCCTACCAAATTTCCATGGATTGTCTACTGAAGATCCAGATGAGTTTCTGTTTGAATTTGATATTCTGTGTAGAAGTTATGACTACACTACTACTGTGCATAAACTTAAACTGTTTCCAACCACATTGAAGGGAAATACGTTAAGATGGTTCATGAGCCTTGGAGGAGAGAATATCTTAACATGGGTACAAATGAGGCAACTTTTCCTGAAAAATTACCAAGACTACTCTCAAACAAGGGAACGAAGGGAGGAACTGTTCAATATGTCTCAGAAAGATGATGAGACCCTCGAATATTTTGTAGAGAGGCTCCAGTATAATCTACAAAGGTCCAGACATCCAGATGTGAGTAAGGACATTCTGAAAACTATTTTGCGAAAAGGGTTTAGAGATGATTGTTTAGACATGATGAATATTCTTGGCAAGGGAGATATATCTAAGGAATCCTATGAAGACATTGTAAATATTTGCAAGAGATGTTCTCGAGGAACTACAAGAAATAAGTCAGTTACCAAGGATACCACTTTTTCAAGGGTACATAAATGAGCCAATGGAGGGGAAACAAGAGAAGAAATAGGTAATCTATTAGAAGATTTCAAAACAAAAATGATTAACTCTTCTGCTTCACAAATTGATACTCTACAGATTAAACAAAAATAAGCAGAAGTAGAAAAGGAATTGTCCATTTTCTATCCAAAGTGCATAGACAAACATTCGAAAAGGGAGTGCCCACTGAATAGTGTTAAGGTATGTCTTATTTCTGAATTGGATCATCCTATTGACAAATGTACCGCTTTATCAGGTGTAAAAGAATCAATGAAGGTGACTAATGAGGAAGCATAGGCTGCTTAGCTAATTACACAAAGAAGACAATGGCAACCAAGAGGCCAAGGTATGAACTCTCAATTCTCTCCTGCAACACTTAATTATTGTAGCAATTAGCTACCCTATGGAAAGATGAATGGTCCCCCTCCAAATCCAATTCTCCCCCTCCTCAGTATCCCAATGCATGGTTACCTATGCCCCAACAACAGAGTCACCATGGGAAATGGAATCCATATTGGAGAGGCCCTCAACAACAATTAGCTATCAAAACCATCAACCAAACCTCTATCAACAATAGTTCCAACGCCATTATCAGCAGCAACAGTTGTAGTTACCTCCCAATGCCCCACAAAACAATCCTCCCTTACGACCTCAGATTCCTGTGCAACCTAACCCAAATCCCAATAATAAGGCCATTCAAAATATTGATATATATAACGTTCCATCTCTATATATTACTCCTATGCCTTGTGATGAGATAAAATTAAGATCATGGAGAATAATCGAGCCCATAATTGAAGATGCTCCATCTTCAGAATCTGACAAGGAATCGGGGGAAAGTTGACCAACCTATTAAAGAGTCAACAAATCCCCCATTCCCTGAAAGACTGGAAATTACCAAAACTGTGGAATTACCATCCTTCAATCTCTTAGGAGAATTGCAAAACCTGCATGTTAACATTCCACTATTGCAAGAAATTAGAGATGTCCCTATTTATTCCAAGACTGTGAGAGATCTCTGTATCCAAATACTTGGAAGGAAACCTAGGGACCCCCTCACAGTGCATGTAGTGGGGGACTTGTATGAACCGATGTTAGGAAAAACCCCACCTATTAAATATGGTGACCCAGGAAACCCTACAGTCACTGTCCAAATTGGACAAACACATATTCCCAATGTTTTAGTTGACTTAGGGGAAGCAATTAATATTATGCCAATAGAAACTACACAATTTATGCAACTCAGAACACAAGTCTGACCTATTCCTACTGTTGTAGAATTAGTTGATCGTTCCACCATCAGACCATAAGGAGTAATCGATGATTTAGTCATTTCAATTGATTCATGGGAGTATCCTACTGATTTTATCATTTTGCAACCAAAAACCTATCTGGGGGGGCACCCTCTAATTATAGGAAGGCCATGGTTAGCTACAGATGATGCTTTCATTGGTTGTAGATCTGGTTCCATGACCATCTCCGATGGTTATGACACAAAAAAAATTATCCTGTATCCTCATGCTACACCCAGTATGGAACCCAAAAATTCTTTATGGATGGACATTGAGGATGAAAGTGCTTTACCTGTGTTAACCATAGGAAGAGCCCTGAGTTTAAAAGATGAGACAGAGGATGAGTTGATCAACTACTTTATCTGTGACCCCTCTGTTGTTACACATAACACACACCACTGATTGATTACAATCTTCGACCCAATTGCCCAGGAAGAGATGAGCCCATAAATGTTCTCTGAAACTGTTGTAAATCAAATCGATTCAACTGTAACAACAAACGTTGTAACAAAAAATGATGAAACAACAACAACCAAATTATTTCCTAAAGTTAGTTCTAAAATCATCACTATAGAAATCGAACCTGGAAAAACCCTGAACATCAATCTCAATTTATCTATTCTTGAAACTCGTCAATTGATGAAGTTACTAATTGAACATAAGGAAGCATTTTCTTAGGATTAAATGGATATGAAAGGAATTTCCTCTGAACTATGCTCCCACCATATATACATCAAGGAATAATGCCGACCCATTTTCCAATCCCAAAGGAGGATGAACCCTAATCTTAAAGAAATAGTTAAGGAGGAACTCCAGAAACTGCTCAATGATGGATTCATCTATCCTATATTAGACAGCGAGTGGGTTTCACCATTGGTTATTGTACCTAAAAATAATGGTAAGTGGAGAGTGTGTATGGACTATAGAGCCCTGAATAAGGCCACATAGAAGGATCATTTCCCTCTGCCATTTATTGATCATGTTCTAGACAACCTAGTTGGGAAAACGTTTTTCCCTTGCAATACAGTTTCCTACAAGTTTCTCCCATTTGGCTTGTGTAATGCACCAGCCACCTTCCAGAGAGTTGTGATTGGTATTTTCTCTGATATGGTGAATGACTATATGGAGATATTCATGGATGATTTTACACCTTATGGTATTGATTTTGATGAAGCTTTGACTAATCTGGAAAAAGTGCTCAAAATATGTACACAGTCTCATCTTTATTTAAGAACAAAAAAATGCCATATGATGATGAGCGAAGGTGTGGTGCTAGGACACTTCATTTCTTATTCAGGAATTCAGGTAGACCTAACCAAAATCCAGGTAATTTTGGACATTCCAACTCTATCAACTTAGAAAGAGGTAAGAAGTTTTTTAGGGCATGTTGGATATTATAGGAGATTCATTAAAAAAAATTCCAAACTTGCCTCTCCCTTGTTTTTCTTATTAACAAAATATGTTGAATTTCATTCGACTAACAATTGCGAATTGGATTTTGTAGATCTGAAAAAGAAATTATCCACAACTCCCATTTTGAGAGGGCCCAATTGGGCTTTTCCTTTTGACATTTTTTCAGATGCCTCAGACACTTCAATTGGTGCAGTACTAGGGAAATAGGAGGACAAAGAACCCTATGCTATCTACTATATCAACAAGAACATGGCTCATGCTGAGTTAAATTATACAGTTACTAAAATAGAATTCTTGGTAGTAATTTATGCAATCAATAAATTCAGGAATTATGTCACTGGTTATCCTACTTTTATTCATCCTGATCATACAACAATTCAATATATGATGAATAAACCTATTACCAATGCCAGAGTAACAAGATGGTTGTTATTACTTCAATAATTTGACATCACTGTAGTAGATAGACCAGGGAAAGAAAATGTGGTTGTTGATTTTCTCTCAAGACTGCATATAAATGAGGATAATTCACCATTAGATGATTCCTTTCCACATGAAAATTTGTTTGCAGTATCTTCTCACTCCCCTTGTTATGAAAACATCGCTAATTATTTGGTTGTAGGGAAGGTACCTCCACATCTATCTCCAAGAGAAAGAAGGAAAACCATTCAGAAGAGTACTCGGTATAGTTGGATAGAGGGATACCTTTTCTACACAGGCCTGGATCAAGAAATCATGAGATGTGTGAGGGATGATGAAGTTTATGATATACTGAAAGATTTCCATGATGGCCCTTGTGGGGGTCATTTTTCTGATAAAAGGACTGGACATAAAATTTTAAGGATGGGCTATTTTTGGCCCACCATATTTCAAGATGCCAAGAAGTATGTCCAGGCCTGTGACAGTTGCCAACGACTGGTTAAGACAAATCACGGGGATGAGATGCCTCTCCATCCTCAAGTAGTTTTAGAGCCTTTTGAGACATGGGATATGGACTTTGTAGGGCCCATTAACCCACCTTCTAATCAAAAAATCTATATATTGGTTTGTATAGATTACATGACCAAGTGGGTGGAGGCAAAAGCACTCAACAGGGCCTCAGAGGAAGCTATCTTAGCATTCTTTTTTGAATATATATTGGTTAGGTTTGTAGTTCCTCTAGAATTAGTAACTGATGGGGGCCCCCCTTTCACATCACATAAGTTTGAAGCCCTACTCAGTCAATATCATGTTTTACATAGAACAACTTCTCCATACCATCCATAAGGTAATGGCCAAGTAGAAAGTACCAACAAAGTCGTAGAAGCTATTCTTACTAAGATAGTGAGAGAACATCGTAAGGATTGGTATGACATATTGCATGAATCTCTATGGGATTATCAAACTACTTGGAGGAACACAACTGTTTTTTCTACTTATGAGCTTGTATATGGAAAGAGCCCTGTTTTTCCCATTGAATTCGAAATTAAAACCCTCAGAACTGCATTAACAATCAATCTCAACCTGACTATGGCACAAAAGGCCAGACTGCAACAACTCAATGAGCTAGATGAAAAGCATTTGGACACTATTCATCAAACTACAGTAATTCAACAACAACGAACAAAATGGCATGACCGAGTCATCAAGAAGAAGTTGTTCCAAAAAGGAGATTGGGATTTGTTATACGATTCACGCTTCAAAGAATTCCAGGGTAAACTGCGTACAAGATGGTTGGGACCTTACGAGGTAGACATTTTTTTCCCCAATGGGACAGTCAGGTTAATTACTATTGATGGATCCAATACAAAGTTATATGCAAATGGTCATCGCTTGCGCTTGTATCAGCGTCCACTTTCCAAGGTAGAATTCAAATCCAGATGTACAACTGATACATATTACCACTTTTTGTATGGAACAGAGCTTTCTCCTTCGCCTTCTAATCCTTATAAATTTTCGTTTTCAAATAAAACCTTGTATATAAATAAACCCTACAATTTTTGATTTTTTTTTTCTATTTTTGCCAATTTTTTTATGATTTCTTTTAATGAAATTTAGCCTGGAAGGGTATCCGACAGTTACTTGTGTGCATATGGATTGATGAAATGTAAGGCAGAATAAAGCAGAAGGATCCAAACGATTAGTTTTTGGAAGTTGAAAAACTTCCTAAAAACGAAGTATTTCTGTGTTCGAGTAGACTTACGTGCTGTTACACCCTTTTGGTCGATTTACATGCTGTTACACCCTTTTGGTCGATTTACATGCTATTACACCCTTTGGATGATTTACATGCTGTTACACCCTTTGGAAGATTTACATGCTTTACATATATTCCTGACTTTTTTGCCTTGCATGCTGTTACACCTAATGCCACAGTTCCAACCAAACTATCTATTAATACACCTACTGCTATCATTTCTTTTGGCTATTTTATTAGCATTTCTACCATTTTTACATATGGCAACAATGCTTTTTTGTCAATATTTTTGCCAATTTTCAAAAATTACTTTCTACTCTCTCTGTCCCACAAGGGTCGCTTCATCATTGCTCAACTCCACATCCACATCTTTCTAACTATTTAACCACATAAAGGACTCTACTTATGCTCCACTTTTCATATCGTCATTTCTCACGTTCGAGAGCCATCTCTGTTTATTACAGCCATTCCATGCAGATCAAATGGCAGTTGGATACTGCAGTTACTCTGACATATCGCTTCGTGCAGTAAGTTATGAGGTACGATTACTAAACCTACGTGTCCAAGTGATGTAAGATATGGAAACAAGTTTCAATGCCTATTTTCTGGTTGTCCTAAATTCATTGCACCATGAGCGAATCTAATTAGTGGGGGGGGGGGAAAGACATCCATGCCTACATAATCTCAAAATCTCATTTTATAAACACCTCCGCCATCTTTTCGACCATGCTTATTTTCGTTGAGACACTGTGTTCTTTATGCAATCCTTGTTCGAAATTGATGTGACTCTGGTGAGGTGTTGGTTTCTCCTCCTTTGTGACTGTTAAGACTCAAAACAACATCATGGGAGGATTGACTGTGAGATATGAGCTGGAAAATATCGATGCATTGTTGCTACACCCAGATGCTTACCACATTTTTCTATAGGCCGGATGGATTCCTTATTTGAAGAAGCTGTAGAGGTTTAACGAAGTAGAGGTGTTGGAGTTCAGCCAAAATATTACAGAAGGGTACTCAATAGTGAACAGGGTGAGAATTCCAGTGACAGAGGAATCTGTGGTTACCGTTACAGGATTGCCCATAACATGAAACAAGTGGTTTGGTAGAAAAACACATCTTCCCAAAGTAGAGAGGATTTTCTCATGAACGATGAGCATGTGCAGACCAAGGGCCGAGGTGTCGATGTCAATTGCTTACGAGCACCCTGGGGGAAAGTCACAGAATTTATCAAAAGGTACATTACCTGTGAAGGACGATACCAAGTTGTTTATTTTTCTCACTTTATCATAGTATCCCATTTAAGACATCAAAATTTAATCAACATGCCTTATTATATTTTTCAGTCTTTGCATAATATGGCTCAGTTCATCAAATGATCCAAGCACCCCATGCATTTTCTTTCCAATCTTAGACTCATGGGATTGTTGATTCATAGAGGAATGGGAATCCCTCACGACCCATTAACTAAAGTGCCTGCTGTCATAGCCAACCCTGAACAACCCATTTCTGCACCTGTTGTTACAACCAACCTAGACCAGTCAACTGCTGCACCTGCTATTACAGCCGCAACCCATAATAGTCAACCCCTATGTCCTTAACTGCACCAACAGTTAAAACCTTGACTGTAATTCCCCATAAGTCAACTCCGAATACCAAATGAAAAATCAGAAGCATGTCTCACACAACTTAGAAACACCTTGACATTATTCAGCCAACACAACTTAACCCTATTAATATAGATGTGATTGAGACTCACGAGCCTCAGTCCTTGGTTGCAACAAAGATTGTGACAGAACTCTCTCCTACTCCTAAATCTAAGAAAAGGGAAACTCTTGACCCTATTTCTACTTTACCAAGGAAGCAAACTAGGTTAGAAAAGTTAATTGCAACAAAAGTTCAAGCCCCCATTGTAACTGACAACACGACAACTACTTCTACTGTTGAGCTAACAATAACCCAAAATCCTTCTATCGCTACAACAACCATTCAAACCCCTACTGTCAATGCCACTGAATTGCCTCAGAAAATAAAACATCGATCTAGAAGGATATCTTAGAAAGATATAGACAGAGTTGCTGTGATAGAGTGTCCTAATCTTGCTGATACTCAGACACTTCCATATTTTGATATCAATGATACCAATCTAAGTGAAAGGCTAAATGATTTTATGGAGGTATGAATTCCTGGTTTCACCTTATGCAAGGAATTCCAAGACAATATTTTATCCTTGCAGGCAGAATGTCAATGAGTTGCACTAGAATCATCGGCTCTGCTTGATGATTCTATGCATCATTCGTCAGGTGAAGAGGTACATATATTACCAGACCCCAACATCCCATAATTTCCTCCTTGTATGGTTTTTGAAGAACTCCCTCCTTCTTCTAGCTTGATTATCAAAGAACACCCTCCTTCTCCTAAACCTAAGAGGAGATCTTATGTTTCTATATCTACTTTACCAAAAAGGAGAACTAGGTCAGCAAGACTTGCTGAAGCTACAGTTGGATGGAAAAATATGGAGAAAGCAGTGCCCATTCTTCGCCCATTGTCCTCAATTGTTCAAAATGATGCTGTTACATAAGAACCAACCTCTTCCCCAAAATTAGCTGTCACACAAGAACCAACTGACTAGGAAGAGGATGTCACACAAGAACCAGCTGATCAGGAAGAGGCTATCACACAAGAACCAATCATGTCAGATGTAACTGTTACAAAAGAACCAGTTACAAAAACTAGAGAGGATAATTACGATGTGCCACTTGCTCAACTATTTGCTCATATAAAAAAGAAGATACAAGGTATTGAGTATTCCAGGATTTCCGAACTAAGGAAATAAAATGACCACCTCAAAGAACAGTTAGATTCCCTAACCAAGGACTTGCAGGTTGCTCAACAAAGGAACTCAGGGAATTCAACTTTGGGAATCTTAGCTCAGGCAACAACTGTTATCAAGGAAAATGAAGAGCGCCTGTGCTACCAATGTGGTGATATTTATTTTTAGGTAGGATATAAAATTGTTAAAGTACCAATGAATGGACAGGCTGAGGAACCAACTAATTTCTCAGTAAAAATAGAATGTGACCTTGCTGTTCCATAAGAACCAATAAGCTAGAGGAGATATTGACATCATAAAGTAGTTGTTGGTTTACTAACAACTTTAAAACAAACACCTCTGTTACACTTACCAGCTGTAACTCCAGCAACTCAGATTGCTTCTATTCTTAAATACAAAGAAACAAAGACATATTTTTTTAGTTTGGGGGCATGTTAGGACCCAGAAATGTCCCTTTTTCACCATCTCTTTTTCTCATTCAACCTTACCATTTCTATGATAAATGCCTAATAATTGTTTCTAAGACCCTTTTTCCCAAGGTATACATCATTAATATTGATTTTATATTTTATTCACTTTAACATGTTGGATTGGTAGCGTTTCTCACATTTTACCCATGAATATTCAAACTAATGATTAAACTGTGTAGAACAACCAAGTCTTAAAGAAAGATCGCTTCTGTTACATAAGGCTGTTACGGCTGTGCGCCAACTTTGCATGCTGATACATGACTACAACAATTGCACACCCTTTTTGGAAGCTTCTACACCTATTGCAACAGATATCCACCAATCCTGGAAGCTGGTCCCTCATGCAAATTCGAATCATGAAGACCGATCCTCAAGGATGTTACATGTTTTGGTTCACATTGATGATGAAGATCATTTAATAGATTTTGTATATCATACGAACAGCTTGAGAATCTTCGATTCTAAAAGTTGTTCTGAGTCCGTTTTCAACTGAATAACTCTGCCTTTAAATAGCAGAGCCTTTGTAATCATTACTACTGAATTTTAGTTGTGAACAGAGAGTGAAGAAGAGCACATTTTATCTGAATTTTTTTTGGGTGAATCAATAAAGAAGTGGATTGAGTTTTGTTAACCTACTATAGTTTATTTTCTAGTAGATTCAGTGAGAGGGAAAGGTCCCACCTTCCTCACAAACTCCCCTCTATTTTGTTGTTTTAGATTAACCACTTTAATTTGGATAATTGATCTGTTTAGCATTTCTAGCATATAACTGTTGTTACAGTCAATTCTTTTCTATTTAATGCACATCTGTGTGTCTCATGATAATTAGAGTAGATTGTTCGATACTACTGGAGAATTTCTTTCCTTTCCTGCATTAGATTTAATCTCTAAAAACAAAAGTGTGAATTCTTTTCTTTGCAGTTAAGTAGGTTTCCTTTCAACAAGTAGCACAGAGTTTCTTTCTGCAAGAGTAAAATAGAAAGTTAGAATAGATTAAATAATACAGGGTTCTTATTCACCCATCAGTTAAGGATTTCATTTATGCAAGTGTGATTTCAATTCTGTAGAAGCTCCAACTGTTTTAGCAACTTGTGTTAAAATTCAATATTTCAATTTGGTTTCTTACTGCAACTTGAATAATGCTGCTTCCATAATCTATCATAGACTATGCACAATTATCTTGCAATAAAAAACTTCCCTGGGTTTGACAATTTACATTGAACACCTTAATTATCTATTTAATTAGACAATTAAAGTGCCCAACAGGACCCAGGTATACATAACCAACAGACAATAATATGGAGGGAGAAGACTTGGACCATTTGTACACTGTAACAACAATAACAAGAAACGATTGTATAAATCCTACTTTCGATGGATCAATAAGTTATAGAAGCATACAGTCAGCAGATGAAGACTCATAATTGGCTTTTGACAGTTGGCAACAAGGTTTTCATGAAAGATTCTCAAGAAGATGTGCAACTGTCAGAGCGATCAGATGGGTTGGGACCAAAGTTAGAGAACACCCAGTATACGATGGAACCTCATATATAGATATTTTTCTGCACAACATGGAAGAAAATGTAGTAGAAGATCAAAGAATATCGGTACTAGATGTAGCTTTTCAGAACACCCCTACCAGATGGTGGGCTAATCATAAATCCATACTCAGAACTTGGGATGAGGTGAATCAAGCTATCAAGTACAAGTTCCAGAATAAGGAGTAGCTGGAATCAAAGACATAGACAGATCTCCAATTTGTGCAACTATTCAGTGGAGAATTAGATCCTAGAATACACATTGAATGGTGCATGACACAGTGGAAATCTACAGGGATACCCTCTCACTTCTGGGTTCATGTATTTCCCCACTGCCTAGGTCCAATCCCAAAATCATGGTTTATACATGAGGAAACCATAAGACAAACCATCGACCAGGGAGATAATTTCATTAGCAACACCATAAAAACACTTACAACATAATTCATGATTCAACATCACAAGAGCAGTCCCTACCACCTGCAAGATAATTGAATAGTCAAAGACTTCAACAAGATTCTGGAAAGGGGGTTGACAAAGGTCTGTTGCGCAAATCAGGAGGACTGGGATGAAAAAGTTCCAACCGTACTATGGGCATATAGGAAAACCACAAAGAAAATCCACAGGTACACACCGTTCCAACTAGTTTATGGGAGAGAGGAAGTGGTGCTTGCATCATTCATCACTCCAAGTCTGTATATTGCACAAGTCACATGTATGTCAAAAGAGGAATCCATTGCGTAGAGACTTATGGAGTTACAAGAACTTGAGTAGACCATATTTCTAGCAGACTTCCATTAGTCGGTTGAAAATGCAAGACAAAAATCTTGGCATGATAGGCACATTAAGACTAAGGTATTTACTCAAGGAGACAAGGTGCTACTCTACGATAGTCAGTACGAGAAGCATCTTGGCAAGATGCGCATGAACTGGTTGGGACCATTCATAATTGTGGAGATTCGACCCTCAAGAGTAGTCAGACTTGCGCAATTGGATGGTGTGCTATGACTAGGAAGGGTGAATGGCGATCGCCTGAAGCCCTACCTGTCTCAAAATTGAGAAAGAGGGACTGCCTCTCTAGTATGAAGGAGCTTGTACATTAGTTAGATTTGAGTTTTCTGAAATTTTTGTAAATTCAGTTAATAAAGTTGATGTGCGTAGTATTGCACCATGACACACAGTTCATTTTTTGTTTAAGTGTTGTTTGATATAGAACTAATGACTCAGCAGTTGCTGGCCCTTGACCAAGTTTTGAGGATCCTTTGTCATGTTTGACCTATTTTTGGGACTTTGAGAGGCTGTCGAAGGCAGAGTGCAAGACGAAGTGGATATCATGAGATCTTGGCCCCTTTTTAGGTCCTTTTTGGGTTTTGAGCTTATGTAATGGGTATGGGAATTTGGGCCCATGGGTTTACCCATACTTAGGCCTATTTTGTAATGTATAAATAGAGGTCTAAATGATGTAAGAAGTAGTGAATAGTGACTAGTAGTGACTAGTCTGTTGCAAGTGTGCTAAGTGCTGAGTGATAACTGCTTTGTGCATACTGTGTGAGGCTTGTAGAGCTAAGTGAAAATGATTGTAAGAGACCGTGGAAGGGTTTGTGCTATAACTCAAGGAAGGAGGATCTAGCGAGGTGTGTATATCTCCTATCCTCTACAGAGTTTATCTTGATGATTTGTGCATGTAAGAAGATTGAAATAAGCTAATAAAGAAGATGAAGAGTTGGTGGACGTATCCCCAGGGTGGGTGTGAACCACGTATATCCTGGTCTGTGAATGCTTTATTCTTTTGGTTGTTCTTTTGTTTATGTGATTCAATGCTTAGTGTGATGTTATATTATAGATGAATATGATATGATATCTTAGTGATGAATAATGTGAATGAATGCTAGATCTGATCTCTATTTGTATGCTTAGTTCTTGAATCTAACAGATATGTATGAATACTACACTGATCTGTTGTTAAGGTTTAGCTACGCTGTGAACTAAAGCTGAATATTAATGAATTGTAATAACTAAGTTCTCTATTAAGGTGTTTCAATTATAGATCTGTGTCCCAACTAAGGTTCCAGACACTGGAGTCCTACAACCACCCCTACTTCTACCTTGGGTGAGACTTCATCTGCTTCGTAGGTGTTGCCAAAAGGGCCAGTAGTTAGGGTTTTTTTGGTGCACTGTTGTAGTGTTGAACCCTGGGTCTGCCCCTGTTCCAACAAATGGTTCCGTTGTCGGGACCTAAAACTGTGATTACTGGGAACTGAGGGAGAATAATATCTGTGCGAATATCTGACCTGAAACTGTGATTGTTGGGAACTGAGGAAAAACAGGCTCTGTGTGTAGATCTTCTGCTTGACTTGCGAAGCTCTATGCTAAGGAAGGAGGCATATTTGAAGAAAAGAGGTAAGATATGAACGCTTTGTGCTCTGATAGAGGTAAGAATAGTGAAAAGTTTTATATCTAGAAGCTTTGTGCTCTGCCGAAAGTAAGATAAGTGGAAAGTTTTTTTTTCAAGAAGATGGATCTGGTTATGTTTGATAAATTTTTTCCTAGCCTGAAAAATAGGGTGCAAATAGAAAAAAGAAGATTTGATATGAGTAGATCTAATAAGAATAGTGAAAGATATGTTATTCCTATGCATAGAAAGAATGTTTGGACTAATAAATTGATGCAGGATCCTCGAAATATTTTTTTGCAAGTTAGCTACTATGATCGTAGTGTGTAGTACAGGAAAGGATGGGGATCATTTAAGAGAAAGAGAGGATTAAATCTTTGTTATAGTTGCATAATATCAGGACATCTTGCTAAGGAATGCCCTGGTAGAAGACCCAATTGTCTTTGTTGTAAAGCCATGGATCATGAAGTTTTGGATTTCCCTAAAATGATTGCTAAAATTGAAAGAATGAATATGAGATAGGAAGACCATGAGATAGGTCAAGATACTAAGACCATGGTAGAACCCCAGAAACAATCAGAAACTGTATTGCTACAAATGAAAGAAATCTTGAATGACCACCGAAATATCAACTTATCAAAGATATTCAAATAAAAAGAGTACATAGAAGCAAGAATAAGAGACTTCGACATTGAATGTGTTCTGGATGAAGAAACAAAGGTGAATATGATGACAGAAAGAACTTAGGAAACTTTAGGAAAGCTTACTATGATTCCTTTATTAGGGGGAATAAGATTATTTAGAGGAAAGATGATAACCCTATGTGGAAGAATTACTTCGAGTGCTCATGGAACTTCAACAAAAGAATATTTTGAGGTTGTTAAATTTATTGAGAACAACGCCCCATTTTCTATATTACTAGGAAAACCTTGGATTGAAAGGGATTAGGCCAGAAGGAAATAAGAATAAGTCTTAGAGTAGAAGAAGCAAGAATTAAAAGATTTCATGACTAGGAGGATCACACACTTGATTGAAGAACAAGAGAATAGATCGAAGATATTTAGAACCAGAAACTTGGATGTTGAAGTTGAAAGAACACAAGAAGACTCACATAATACTGAAGCACCTACCCCTGATAGAGAAGAAGTAATGCCCCTGAATCCTAGGAAAGAATCTCAACAACGTGAAGTTACTATGCCAAGAGGAGATAAGAATTAGAATGGAAAGAGGAATACTGAGACAAAGCTCACTGGAAAGAAGGATAGAAAACTAAGTAAGAAGATATCAAAGATTGAAAAGTTATAGAAGGTTCCAAACGAAATTTCACAGAAGGAAAATTTGCAAAACTAGAACTTCGTTGGGATAACAAAACAACACCACATGGCACTTCTCTATGGTGAATAAATATAACCGTTGCAAATAGTATAACCATTAGAATGATGCCCCGAATGGGTAGAACAACATTTGTGGTCAGAAGGCTCGCCTTCAGACCATTGAGACCATGCCGTAATAGACATAACTAAATTAATGAAGGCTTATCGCCCATTGGAGATATCTGTTACCTAGTTATCTACTTATTACATCGAGCCTTGCACCGAGAACACTTTTTCCAAACATAATTATCTGAGCCCGCAGATTAGTTAATTTCACGCAATGATCATCAAGCTATCACCATCCATCCCGTTGCATTGTGTTAAGAACCTGAATAGATCTACCAATATAATAACGACAAATACTGAATACACAATATATCCACAAAGCAAGATAGAAGAAACCACACTTTATTATATCAAAATCCTTGAGGTAGGGAAACACCATACAATGGATCCTATTATGGAAGGGATCCTCTCCTATTCACTTGCCTCTTCGAGGAGGCATCCTCCTATTGAGCTACTGCTCCAAATACAATAATTCTCTTCATGTCTCATTACATTGCTTGGACCCCTTTATATAGTGCTACCATCACCTAAGAACATTCTAGAGGAGGAATCTTCTAGAAGTAGAACCTTCTAAGAAGTCCTCTTACATTTATTATATCT
>SNQJ01S0039522.1:150297-173131 GCA_010110895.2 Picea sitchensis | reverse complement strand
ATGATTTGGGCCTTCTTCATTATTTCCTTGGATTGGAAATATGGCAGCGAGATGGTGAACTTTTTGTGTCTCAAGGAAAGTATGCAAGGGAGATACTGGGTAAGTTTCACATGGAGGGCTGCAAACCCATGGATACTCCTCTTTCAAGAAACTAGAGGAAAGAGGATGCTACTTCTGGAGAGGTAGTGGATGCTACTGTCTATCAACAATTAGTGGGTTCGCTAATGTATTTAGTGAACATGAGATCGAACATTTTCTATGCGGTTAACCGATTGAGTCAAGCAATAGTTAAGCCTACCAAGCTATTTTGGAAGGTGGGTAAGCATGTCTTGAGATAAATAAGGGGCACATCTAAGTATGGCTTATGGTACAGACAGATGGATGAGGTGAAGTTACATGGCTTCACGAATGCAGATTGGGCGGGCATCCCGACAGACATAAAGAACACATCCAGGGGGATCTTTAGCATCATATATATAGTTGTTTATTGGTACAACAGGAAACAAAGATCCATGGAACTCAGTTCAACATAAGCTAAATACATGGCATCGAGCCAAGATGCATGTGAGGTTATCTGGATGAGAAAGATCTTGGTTGGTTTGTTTGTTTCTCATTTAAATCTGACAGTGATTCATTGTGATAATTAGAGTTGCATTAAACTCTCGATTATTCTTGTGTTTCATGATAGATCTAAGAATATAGATATCCGGTATCATCATCTCATAGATTTTGTGGAGTGGAATATCATGTTGCTTCAGTACATTCCTACGGAAGATCAGGATGCAGACATTTTGACAAAGGTGCTCAACAGGAGCAAATTCAAATACCATAGAGACAGGATTGGGGTGAAGTATAATCTCTTTCTTGTTGAGAGGGAGTGTTGAAAAGTCAACAAGAAATGTGTCTCTAATTTATTTTTCCCTTAAATAATTTGGACAATAAATATTAATATATTATCTCATAATTACTTGAAATAATTAACTGAAATGGAAAATCAGTTAACTATAGGAAATTCGAGTTAAAAGGTTGACTGGTGGGATAGGAAATTCGAATTAGTTATAACTGAGTGAATTGGAGTTGTAACAGAATTATAAGTATAGTTATGTGAGTTGTAAAGTAGTTTAACTCAGTTAAGTGAGTTAAGCTCAGTTGTACTAGTTGTAACTGAACTTACACTAGTGAGAGTTCAGTGAATTAATTATTAATTAATTCACAATTAGTGATTTCACATGCAATTGAAGATTTACGACTGTTAACTACATGCATGTCAGATCCAGTGGAGACCCAGTTGAGATAACAGGTGAACGGGACAGTTTGACTATCAGTTGTGATTTCAGTCAAGTGCACTGATGCAATCACACACAGTGGATGTGCGCATGATAAATGCGTAGCCTAGGCAAGAGGAATTCAAATTCATTTGCAGGTTTTTCATAGTAGGGATTGCGCAGAGTAGGTAGGTTGTCTGGAGGCAAAGAATTGACACATGTATTTGTTGATTTTTGCATGTCAGTGTGAGACGATTGTATTGTATTGAGATCTCTTGGATTAGAGTTTTGTATGAGATTTTTTCATGATCCATGATATACATAATATATTAATAATAATATGATAGTGGGGTTTTTAGCTTTATGCTTTCCCGGAAAAACACATGTGTTATGTGCGATTGATCTTTATTCTTGATATTACAATTGGCGATCGTGTTTTAAATTCCGCAAGATTTATAGTAGAAGTGATTCTATATTTAACAGTGGCATATAATTGTTAGATCAGGAGAATCCAGGCAATACATATTTTGTATTAAAATTTCTACATTTCTCAGGATTTCACTCTTTACACTTTTGCATCTAACAGATCCTATCCTGCTGTGCTTACATAAAAGAATGTTGAAAGAAATGAGATACCCATTGCCTTCATGAGCTTTTCTTTTGAAGGAGCATAACTTAACTACCCCGTAGTGTATCGACATGCCTATGTTGTTTTTAAAGAGGTGAAACACTTCAAGTCTTAGCTATTGAAATCCAGAACCAAAGTTGTTTTTCCTTACCTCGCTGTAAGAAACTTGTTAGTACAAAAAGAGCTAGGTGAGAAAAGGGAAAACTTGATGACATCACTACAGGAATATGACCTTGAAATAACTCCTTCACAAATTGTTAGAGGTCAATGCCTGTGTAAACTAGTGGTTGATTCAATTGAGGAACAAGAAAGTCAAATAAACACATCAACTGTCAATCAACATAACGAAAAACAGATCAGCTATGCACAAGCTACACCCAATTCTTGGTATGAGAACATTAGATTCTATTTAACACATGGATATGCTCCCCGTAATATTGATACCAAAAACATAAGAGAACTTAGGCCTAAATATGCATCTTTCCAGTTAATCAATGATATATTATTTCGAAAGAACTTTGATGGTGTTTTTATGCGTTGTTTAGAAAAGGAGGAGTCTGAAAGAGTGTTGGCTAGGATTCATGCCAGTGAGGCCAGTGGTCACTTTGGTGGAGATACCACTTCCCACAAAGTGCTAAGGGATGGATACTATTGGCCTACCTTGTTTAAATATGCCCATACGCTGTCCCGCAAATGTGTAATATTCCAAAAGGTTGCAGGACGAGTGAAAAATGCAACTTTTACTTTGCAACATGTTACTGTAGACGCACCTTTTAAGAAGTGGTGACTAGACATAATTGGACCAATCAATCCACCCTCCTCGCAACAACACAAGTACATCCTCACAACAACAAACTATTTTACAACATGGTTTGAAGCTTTACCTTTAAAAGTGGTCAACACCAATCATGTAGTGTCTTTTCTTAACTCCCATGTCATCACTTGATTCAGAATTCCTAAATGTATGTTTTTTGATAACGCCTCTTATTTTTCGTCCCTTGATATGAATGCTTTCTCTCTAGAGAAAGGGATTAAACTAAATTTTTCTGCCAACTACTACCCTCAAGGGAATGGTCTAGCAGAATCAACAAATAATAATTTAATCAAGATTATTAAAAGGACAGTTTCAGAAAACCACAAGAATTGGCACAATGCACTGTATAATGCACTTTGGGTTGATAGGGTAATTCCAAAAGAGTTTGTTGGTAATTATTCTTTCTTCCTCGTCTACGAAAGAGAACTCATCCTCCCCCCACATGTCTTACTTCCCTCTCTACAATTATTGAAGAAAGTTCAAGAAGAAGAGTGCCCTCCTCTAGAAAACTAGATAAATTCTTTATTAAAACTAGAGTTGGTGAGAACACAAGCAAAACAAAAACTTGATCAGCACCAACAAATTGTAAAGAGTTACAAATTCATCTTCTGATAGGAATTTTGATGTTTGGAATTTGGTTCTCAAGTGGGACAAAGCGCATGAGGGTAAGGGGGAACATACCAAGTTACAAAACCCGTGGCTAGTACCATTTGTAATTTCTGAAAAATTGGGTCCTAGCTCTTTTCGTCTACATAACTTGGAGGGACTGAACACTTTCCCAGATAATGGCCAGGCTCTCAAGAGGTATTTCACTTGATGATTTCTGATCCACCCTTTTGTAAATATTTTTAATTCTCTTTTCTGTTTTTTTATTTTGGTTCTTTTCATTTTTCTTTGATTTTGATTTGTTTTCTAAAAAATGATTATGTCTGAATCACCATTCATTTGTTGAAGGGAATCAAAATTCTTATTCATTAGAAACAATTGGTAACATTTCGAGCACCTAAATAGTAAATGCTAAACTTAGAACAACATAAGTAAGTTTCTATTCAATCAATGTTTCTAGTTTCTTATTAAAATTATAGGAAGATGCGATTATCCTTAAAAAAAATTTAATGCCGTCCCTGTTTTAATGAGGAAAAATCAACTGTGCTTCCATATCCTAGAGATGATCTCTTAACATAAATGTAATTTCCCAAATCATGATGAAAGTCATCAGAACAAAAAAATGATTCTTAAATGATCAATCGTTGCATTACCGGATTATGAGATTTTCAGTATCACCCCCTTCTCTTGAATATCATGAAGTTCTAGAAATTTATAAACAATTTTTAGAGAGTTGGAAGCACTATAATGTGTGGGAATTGTGTGTAAACCTGATGGGACACTGAACAAGTTTGCTTCCAGCGGGTAAATGCACACATGATACCAAGGCAACTTTGTCGGGGTACTGAACAAGCCTGTTGGCAGTGAAGAAATGTCGGGTTTAAGAAGATCCTCAGGTATGTATTTTAATTTGATAAAGTATGAATATGTTTTAATCATGAATGGATGACTCTTGGATAGGATAGAGGTATTGGAGTGGGTTAAATGACATCCTTTCCAAGGCTATGGACGCATGCTGGCACCAGTGGCCCTGCCAATGGTATTGAAGTCATCTGCATAAACATCGCTACACCTATGATCAAAATAAGATACCAGATTACATTTTCAGACATAAATACATCCAATTCTATGACTATGTTATTCTATGATTTATTATCGGAACGCTTGATCTGTCGTTAACTGTTTCTAAAAAATTATTTCGTTTGTGCCCCTGACATAAATGTTTTGGTGATGCAGAAATAACTGCTTCGCCCAGTGTGTTGCCATTGTTGGCAACCACCAATTCTGTCAATTTTATCATGATTAAAAGCTACCACAAAGAGATAAAATCTTTTTGTAGTTGCCTCCTTCTTACTTTTAAAAATGATTCTGTCTTTTGGCTTCAAGGCAATTTATTGGGCTAACTTATTTTATGAGTTTTTTTGTTTACATTTTGTTTGTTTTGTTTAAATTTCATGACTGCAAGCATGAAATTCAAACAAAAACTTGGCTTGGTAATCATTCTGCAGTCTATGTTTTTCTTCTTTTCTTTTACCAAAGAGATTACACTTTAAGGGAAACTATATGTTGCTAAGTTTAAGTTTCATAAGCTCAGTGATTAATTAATTTCCACATTTTTTTATGTATTATGGGGAATGCAACTTGATCAGTTCTATGGTTGATTGTTTGGTTTTAATTTTTGAAATGCATGAATGCACAAAACCTTGGATTAACAATTGATATGTGCTTCATAGAAGTCATATCACTATCATATCACTTGGTACATGTCTGATGTACCCACGGATACACCTCATCTTGTTGTCCCGTACATTTAATGATCCTCATTTATTATTCGAATTGGCATTTGATAGTGGTTGAGGTTTAATCCTCATTGTGCATAATGGCTCATAGGTCTACGCGTCCTTTGGTTTTCTGTCACTCCAAACTTAAACCACCAAACATGATAATTGCCTAAGTTCGTAGGTATCGGGCTATTTCAGTTTTCACAGACCTCTCCTTTTTACTTGTCTATTGGAAGACGAAGCCTCCCTCTCGTGGTGTCTAGTATGTATTTTTTACAGTAACCATGGTCCCTGTGGTTCGAATCGAACCTAATGGCTGTCAGGCCCTTCTTTCCCACGATGACACCATAAATGATTTGCAGGCTCACGATTGGGATATCTTCATCCAGAAATCCGAAGGCTATAACCTGGCGATTGCACAGGCCTTTGTTCAAATTTTTGATGGGTTTAGAGCCAAAGTTGGGGATGTGCAATTGGAGGTCACAGAGGACTCCATATCTCGGGCAACAGAAGTGCCACATTAAGGCGAAAAATGGTTCAAAAATGATCAACTTGAGGACATGCCTTGGAGCTTATTCATGGTCTCTCATAAATATACATGTTTCTCTAAAGGTATTCCTATTACCCTCTTGAAACCTCTATGGAACGACCTCATTTTTATTCCGAAACAATTTATAACGTGTGAGGGAAGGTATGGGTTAGTATTTTTATACCACATATGATTGTTGATGTTGTTCCTAGGGTTTAAAGTAAACATGCCCTTATATTTGTTGATGATCCTGTATTTGTCTAGCCTCTTTCACCATGGTCTTATTAAAATTCTGTTGGTATTGCACCTGTCTCAAATCGGGGACACTTGGGAAAGCTTCCTGAATCGAAACAATTTTGCCAACCCGAGAGCACAATGAACTCGCCTTTAAATGTAAACCCCAATTTTGATAAACCGGTGACCG
Organism: Picea sitchensis; assembly: GCA_010110895.2. Classification (NCBI taxonomy): domain Eukaryota; kingdom Viridiplantae; phylum Streptophyta; class Pinopsida; order Pinales; family Pinaceae; genus Picea; species Picea sitchensis. The sequence continues at coordinate 167,084 of SNQJ01S0039522.1, read as the reverse complement.
AGAGTCAAGGATTCGATTCACATAATGACTATGAAATTAATGAACCGATTTCTTTTTCTTTGCAACCCCCCTAGGTAGAAAACCACGATGCATTTTCACACCCGAAAAATCACTAGAAGAGGTAGTGGATGTATTAAGAGAGAAAGTATCTTATGTTCCTCTTAATGAACCAAATCATGGCTTTAGTGACTAACATATTTCTAAGAAAAATCATAAGACACAGGGTAACTCAGACCCGAGTTTCGTAAACAAAAGACAAGGACGATTAATCTTTCGGAGTATGAGAAATCGAAAGAAGGATCATTTGAGCTCGATCTCATTGATCGAGGTCAATGATCAAGGTTCTGATGATGAGATATATTATTTCCTTGCACAGGAAGATACAGATAACTAGTGTCCCGGGAACAAAACTGTTGGTCAAGCTGTGCAATACGACTTTGTCTCTAGGCTACCTCCATTTCTGAAAGGCCAAGAGGGATTTGCTGGGATTAGCCATGACTTGAAACAAGCCGCAAGAAGATTCAAAGCATCCATTGCTGAGTATGCTCAACCTCGGCCTGCTATAGCTTCGGTACTCTGTGACAATTCCTTGGACTGGGTATAGAACACTATTACAAGGACATACCATATTTACAGGCACAATTAAAACATTTGGCTGCTCACAATTCTCTGCTTGAACGATAAAATCAAGAGTTGAAGGCATGCACAGATTGGGAAAGTAAAATTCCCAAGAGAGTCTGTAATACAATTATAAAAAATGCAACCAACTTCGATGCCATCATTAATTCAGAACTATCTGACCCTTCACCGTCTAATTTCTAAAATGGTAAAAGTTATTTTTTATTTTAGTTTATTTTATTCTGTTATGAAAATTGAATAGGAAGATTTAATTTTGATTTTATTTGTTAATATAAGACTAGATACAGAATATCTCGATTCTATATCCATTCTATTTCTGAATGTTAGTTGGCATTATTTTCTAAATATCAATTTCATTTTGTTATCTACAGGAAAATGACAATTATGGTGCTATTTACATGGAGAAACCATCTTGGATCATGCGATGTATAGTTCAATAGTTTCTTTCTTTTATTTGATAAAAACTTTGTTATTATGTAATAAATTTTGATAAACCAACTCCTACATGAATGGTTTCATGTTGTACTATTTCTGTAAAACAATCTATTTTTTGGGGATTGCACTCTATCTTGCATGATAAAAGTTTGTTAATCCAAAACTAGTTTAAATAGTGATCATTGTTAGAGGCGAAGGCAACTTTTGTTGGGATACTTTATGGACATGTGATTTTGAGAACTAATATGGAGAAGCTATTCACCATTGGCTTTAGACCTGTGTGATGCTTATTCCATTATGTTCTTTTATTGCCTCGGTTGTATGATATATTATTATGTTTGATGCATCTTTAGCCTTGTCATCATAAAGTTTTTCATATTGTTAAGTATTTTGATGTTGTCTATAATTTTTTATTCCATTTTGTATCTGTGATCAATCTGTCATTTGATTATTATTGATTTATTCTGGATATTAAATGATGGATCATATTAACACTTTGAATTGATTTTTCTTTCATTCTAAGTGTTGATTATCATCAGATCACTAGATCTTCACATTTATCATTTTGTTGTTATATTCTCCATCCAACACATCTTTGAATTTATTCTCGGAGTATTAACATTGTTCTATCACAGGTTTCCCTCACATGTAGGACAATTAGGAGCTCGAATTACACAAGAAGATAAACTCAGTTTAATTGATTAATTACAGGTTAGTCCATGTGTTATTTATTTTAGTTATTTATCAATGAAAAGATGATTACATGAATTATCTTTGATTGTTTATGTATCGTTGTTTCAATTGCATTTGCTTAGTATTATTATTTTTTAAACATTCAAAAAAAAATAAAAAAATGTATGTGCTTTCTTTATCTAAGTAAACCTTGCAAGCTGTATATAAATTGTTTATAATCACATATACACATTCATGCTTTTTTTTGAACACTTGTAATTAGTAAAATTATATTCTTATTATCATAACTTTTAGATTAGTTTCATTTCTTTTATTATTTTTAGGACTTTAGTTGGCCAACAGAGCCATTTAAACCCGTCGGGTCATTTCATTCCAAACGGATTGGGTTAATTAGACAAGCCCGGTCCAAATTTGACCTTCCAGTTGACGGTGTGTCACTTACGCCTGTCAACGTGTTTTTAAAGCATGAATTTAAGTATGTTTAATAGGTTATGTCCTAGTCTGAAGGCTAGGGCGCAGTTGAAAGAAAAAGTTGTTTTGAATAAATTTAATGGAAATGAAGAAAGATATGTCATTCCTATGCATAGAAAGAGTTTTTGGACTAATAAATGGATGCAGGAACTTAGAAAATGTTTTTGCAGATTGCAGGTCTATCACTATGATCCTAATGTGCAGTACATAAGAGGTCGAGGAACGTTTAAAAGAAAAAGAGGATTAATTTTTTGTTATAACTACAGAAGGTCGGGACATCTTGCTAAGGAATGCCCTAGTGCAGGTCCTATTTGTCTTTATTGTAAGATTGTTGGTCATGAGGTTGAGGATTGGACAAGGATGATTTCTAAAGTCGAAAGGATGAACATAAGGCAAGAAAACTATGAAGAAAGTCAAGAGACTAAGGGTGCATTAGAGAAAGAACCAGAGAAAGTTCAGACTATGTTATTACAGTTGAAAGAAATGATGGATGTTCACAAAGATGCTAGTTTACCAAATATCCTGAAAGAAAAACATCACATAAGTGCAAGAATATAAGACTTCAACATAGACTGTGTCTTGGATGAGGAAACACAAGTAAATATTATGACAGAAGGAACTTGGGAAATTTTGGGAAAGCCTACTGTGATAACTTCGTTGGGAAGGATAGGCTTCTTTAAAGGAAATATGATAACCCTATGTGGACGAGTTACTAATGTACCTATTATTGTTCATGGAACATCGACTGAAGAGGAATTTGAAATCATTAAGTTTGTTGGGGAAAATGCCCCTTTCCCACTTTTGTTAGGTAAGACTTGGATTGAGAAGGATCATATCAGAAGAAAAGCAGAGGAAGAAGACACACAAAAGAAAAAGCAAGAACTAAGGGATTTCATATCTAGAAAAATAGATCGACTGATAGAAGAAAGAGAAAATAAGTCGAAGCAATAGAAAAAAGTAACAATGCAGGAGGGACAGAAGGCAAGAAAATTAGTTGTCAAGGTTGAAAGAATGCAAGAAGGCTTGAAGAACCTATCTATACAAGAAAGAAGTATACCCACCCAGGAAGTATTAAGAAAAGGGATATTAACTCCAGACCCTTTGAGGGCACATCAACAGTGTGAAGCCACTGTGCTAAGGGAAGATAAGAATAAAAATGGAAAGAGGATTCCAAAAACAGTTAGAGAGACTCAGATCACAGGAAAAAAGGAAAGGAAGCTCAATAAGAAGAAAACTAAGTTGGAAAAGTTGCAAGAAGCTATAGAAACCAGATGGAAGACTTCGTAGACTGGAACCTTGCAGGAGGCAGGTTCACATGATTTGAACCTCGCTATAACAACAGGACCACGCAGAATGGGACTTCTCCCTGGCGAAGCTATATGATCATTGGAGGTGCCCCGATCATTAGAACGATGCTCCAGAACGATTGTAAAACACATTTATGGGTTGATGGATCACTTTTGGGATGTTGAGACCGCGCCATAATGGATAGATTCACATTTATGGAAGCATTCCTGACCGTTGGAAGAATCCATTACGATGCCCCACTTATTTAACTTGTTGGTCGCTGCACTGGGACCACTTTTTTCGCCCGTGATTAACTAAGCCAAGAAGAGAATTATCCCTGTGTCGAGCTGTGCAGTTTGTTACTATCTGAAAGAAGACTTCGCCTGTCCATTTGTCTACCCCGCCTGTCTTTTTTCCTACCCCGAACCGTCTGTTTAAAAGAGAGAATGTCAGGCGAATCTAGTGAATTAGAGAAGTCTATCGAGGAATTCCTCAAGAAGCTAATGGCCGAAAGACCGATATCTGAACTGGTCCAAGCATCGTCGACTAGGGGAATGCAGACTTCCCCTTCGACTGGACTTCGTTCTGGCCGTGTTAACCCCGTGACTCAGCAGTGAAGTAAGCACCGCGACGATCTGGATAATGCGAAGCAGATCCTGTCGATCCTACCCGAGTACATTCCACCTTTGGCTGGCATCGTTAACTGTGATAAAATCCCATGATATTATGAGTACATTGTGTTCACCGCGTACATTCTGAAAGGAATACGTGTAGTTGGGAGCTAGTTAGGACAGATCTCGCTACTAAAGAACAATGACTTCAACTTGGGAGACCGAAAGAACTACACCATGTTGGCACCGCATCGCTATCTCATGAAGTCAAATAGAAAGAAGCCTCGCCTCATCTCACAACCATGGATTAAGGGGCTGGCATAGTCCACCGTGCTGAATGTGATGAAGATCCCCCATTTTGGCCACCACCAGGAGGTTAATGCTTGCATTAAAATCCTCCTTTCATGCTATCATGGTGGATACCCGTGGCTCGACAGAAGGATTATTGTGGATCTGATGTTGATCCACCAGATCATAGGCTTAAGTTTGAAGGGACCTGACCCTCAACAGTTTTATCTAGGGAAGGCCTCAGACCGTTCCCTGGCACAACACATCAAGGAAGCTTACGAAGAAGTCGAAAAAGGAAAGCGAGGTTACAAGGTAGCCTCTATATAGGATGGCGTAGTGTGCCTCACTTTCCAACTCATAGCTGGGAAGATCGTAAGGAAGAACCGCCCCACACAGGTCACCGGGTTCATAGTGGACCTCACAGGAAAATGTGTGGAGGGAATACAGATGAACTAGGCAAACTACCTCATCAATGAACTAGAGAAAGATTGTCTCCAAGCCCAGGATTTGGTATATGAATTCCATTACATCTGGTTGATCATTTTGATCACATTTGTCGCTTGGAAAATTCCCGAAGGAGCCACCTTCCCAAAGATCAAGCCCTCGAAGCCGTTGGCCACTTGGTTTTCAACCTTGTCGTACACCAACGACATGATGAAGTTGTGGCAGTCCAACGCTGAGTTTCATGCATACTATAGGCAATAGAGGGTTTCCACTGAATCATTTCCGCACATGACACTGCACACATTGCACTAGTACTGAACAATAGAAAATTTCCACGTAGATACTCATCTTATCTACATCACTGCGTACAGATATAAGAAAAATGAAGAATTAAAGTTGTACTACAAGCTAACAGATGAATACATGGAGAAGATTACAAAGGAGTGGCTAGAAGAATTTCTTGTACCTGTCACTGATGTAGAACTCTTCGACACTGACACCATAGGAAGCCCCGTAGTCACCTGGGTTGAGCATGTCGGACAGTCCAGTGGGACGAAGAAGAAGAGTAGGAAGAAGTCTAGGATATAGAGAGCGACGAGGAGGACAATGCTTCTAAAGATAATGTGTCTGGCTCACCAGGAGGAGGAGAAGACAAAGCATATGGAAAAGGAGGAGGGGATGAAGGATAAGAGAAAGGAGGAGGTGAAGCTACACCGCCTGAAGACCCCCCTAATGGAATAGTAACACCATAGAAGAGGAAGGTTTTTCCAAAGAAACCTTTAGCAAGGAAGAATATGCGCGCTAATAATCCCCAGTTGGAGGCCACACTCATGGAGGATGATATAAGTCTGGTCCATGGAGCTATGGAGGACACCTATGATGACATCTTGTAGAGATATGGAGAGAATAAGGGGGAGATATATGGAAGGATCGAGAAGGAATTGAAGTAATTACATCAAGCCATTCATTTGGTCTGCACAATACCTACTACACCTTCCTCGTCATAGATTACAAAATTGGGGGATGAACCAGCCCAATTGAGAAGACTTGTGGATGCGACAGAAGCTCGACTTTAGAGAGTCCAGGAAGAGAAGGAGAAGGCTATAGAAGACTTGAAACAATATAAAGATGAATCCTTAGAACAATTACGAGTATCATGGTACAGTGTAGCTACCTATGAAAGTGAGAGAGAAGAGTTTCAGGTGATGCTTCAGGAGGAAAAAGCCTAACTACAGAGAGAAAAGGAGCAATTTCTCATAGAGCAGGCCATGGTCAAAGAAGTAGTGAGTAAAGCATGTCACTCTATGCTAGGATTGGCATAGGAGGAGCAAGTCGAGGCTCAAGTAGTGAAGCTCGCTGAGATCATATAACAACTTCAAGCTAGGATAGCAGAATCAAAGGCCCAAGCAATGTCGAGCACCCTGTAGGAGGTGCGTGACCAGAGGGAGGAAACTGCTAAGAACACAGTGGTAAGGATAAGAGACCTCACCTCGGAGTTCAAACAATTGAGTTATAGAAGCAAACAAAAAAATTAACGCCTCGTCGAGGATCCAGAGCTAAGAAAGCTGCAAGCGCAGTTACAGGAGGTGCAACAACATGCATTTTTCGTGGAGGCGCAGATGAAGCTTCTCACCACTGTAGAAAGAATTAAGAGATCCTAGGAGCAGTGCAAAGTACAATAGTAGATCACTGACCTCTAGGGAAAGGTAATAGAAGTCACGTATAAGTTGCAACCTATGCAGGATGAAGCCTGCAAGGTGTTCAAAGAGATTGCAATTGGACCATGTGGTTGCATCAGTAGAACAACACCTGGAAGGGCCTCTTACAAAGAAGACGATCTAGGAGCTCGCTGAGTAGGAGGCTCAGGTGAAGCAACAAGTTGAGGCATCTCGAGATAAGATAGAGGCCTTCAAAGAAGCATTGCCCAAACCTGAGTGACTCAGGACGAGTCACAAGTGATTGTTGGGGGCCTGTTGGCCCTCGACCAAGTTTTGAGGAAACCTTGGTCAGATTTGGCCCACTTTTAGACTTTGACACACTGGTCAAAGATGGAGCTCCAAGGAGGAGTTCAGATCGCGGATCTCATCGATTTTGCGGGCTATGTGGACCTAGTAAGGGGTCCTCTAGGGTTTTTGTAATGGGTTTATGAGATGTCGGCCCATGGGTTCTCCCATGTTTATGCCTTATTGTAAGGGATTGTAAAAGTATGAATAAGTAAGAATGTATGGTAGAAGTAGAGAAGTTTTCGGAGCTAACTGCAAGTAGTTGATTTTCTTTGTGCAACATAATGTATATGGTTAAGGCTTTGTGCTCAATAAAGGGCTAGAGTTGTGCCTTGACCTAGTTTTGGAAGGAGGATTTGGTGCTCAGTGCACAGATCTCATGTCTGGTGCAAAGCTTGACTATGTGGCTTAGTGCATAGGAGTGAATGAATGTAATATTCAATCACATAATAAATAAGGTGAAGCGGTTGGTGGACGTAGCCGCACACTGGGGTGAACCACGTACATCTGTTGTCTTATGGTTTTCTTTGTGCAATGTTATCTCTGTTATGTTTTGCTTAGTTCTTAGATTATATATGTAATGAATATGTATGTGTTTCTTAAATGCATTACTTATGTTATAATGCTAGATCTGATTCAGAGTGCTAAGTGTTAAGTGTTTAAGGTGCATAATATTTTTTTATTATGATGCTAGATCTATCTTAAACTATGTTCTGCGATGTTCATAAGGTAAATAAACTGATGCATGTTACTTCCTAGCTTTATCAAAATAATCTGCACAATGTTAGTATCACATATCTATGTCCCAACTTGGTTACAGACACCTACATCCTGTAACCCCCCCTACTTCTACCTCGGGTGAGACTTCGCCTGCTTCGCAGGTGTTGCCAAAAGGGTTGGTAGTTGGGGTTTGTTGGTGCGTTGTTAAGCGTTGAACCCTTGGTCTACCCCTGTGCCAACATATATGGGCATCCCTATGGATGTGCCTCTAGTGAATATGCACTAGTGGGTGTATCAGATCCCTTTCTATATTGTTCAAGAGTCAGACTTGCCTGTAACCCTAATTAATGTGACTAGTAATTATTGTAAAAGATAACTAATCTGGTTAATATTAATTATATTATAATCTAGTGAGGTCGACCCTGTTGTGCCAATAGAAACTTATGTTGACAGGTTTAGTTTAGTATAAGTAAAGGTAGATTCCCCATTGTGGAATCATATCTCTCACATGAGTTTGGAAATTTCAGCAAGTATATCTCCTTGGGAAAGTGCGCACCTCTCTTGGGTGCTAGTCTTGTCAGGTTTGAGCACCCTCTTGTGTGCTAGGTCTTATTGGTGGTGAAGGTCCTTCTCTTGAAGAATATAGAAAAGGATTTGGTTGGGTTTTTTCCCCTTGTTGAGAAGGGTTTCCCAGGATACTTCTTGTGTTCTTGTGCATGGTTTTTCTTCTTGTGATCTTGGTCGCTGCAACATTATTTTTTATGGTTAAGTGAAATTTTAAAAATCGAATGAACTTCATGTTTAAACTAGCTTATGAAAAATCAACAAGGGGAAGGTATAGAATGAGAGAAAGGGAAAGGGGGATATAGATATTAATAAACAAAGAGAGAGAGAGAATGAGTGAAAGATAGGGTGGGAGAGAGATGGGTAGAGAGAGAGAGGGAGATATTGGGATATTGGGGGAGACAGAGTGAGGGAGAGGGAGAGGGAGGGGGTGAAGAGAGGGATCCAAAGGGAGGGAGGAGGAGAGAAGATATAATTAGGGGGGAGGAGGGAGAAATAGGGAGGGAGGGAGGGAGAGAAAGATATAATTAGAGGGTGGGAGAGGGAGAAATGTGGAGATAAGATAGAGAGAGTGAGTAGGGTAAAGAGAGAGAGAGAGGGAGAGAGAGCAAGAGATAGGGAGAGGGAGTTTAGATAAATAGAGTACTATAGAGGTAGAGAGAGAGACTGAGTTATTTAGTGTTAATAGGAACACATGGGAGTTCCTAATCTTAATAACATGCATGTGTTTTAGGAACACACATGTGCTTTTAGGAATGCATGCATGTTCCTAGATTGCATGCATGTTTTGTTGAATTCAATTTTTTTTGGGCGAGATTGACAACTTTAGCATACATGTATGCTGACTTTGTTTTCCCAGATTTATGTTCGATATGAAAAACCTAGTGGTTCGGTATGCAAATAGATAAAAACTTCCATTTTTGTTAATACCTCTCTACATATCTATTTTTGACATTATTTTTATATAGGCTACATAAATCAGTTGTTGACAAAACTACAAATATAGATAGAGTCAACTATGCAAATTTGAAATATACAATTTTTTTAATTAACATTGTATACTATTTTTCATCTATTTTTGTCTTCACATATATTAAAATCCTAAAATATATACCTCTCTTATTTTTTCTATAACTTTTTTTCCAGCTTAATCATTTCTAAAATGAATTATATGCCATACTAGAGGAGACTGATATCTATGATTGAAAAATAAATAAATTATTTTGATCATGTTAAGACCCTCTTATATTGCATGAATAAATGACGTTGTAATTTCAAGGATATATTGACTTTCATAATTTAAAAAATATATAAAATTAATAAATTATAAATTTCCAAAAAATACACCACACTATAACAACATTTTCTCTACAATTATACAATTTTTTGGAATGAAATTCCATCGTTAAGGTACTCAACCCCTGCACGAAAAAAGACATATACCTTATATTTTGCTGGAAAAATAACATACCATTGTTATAAAAAATCAAATTCCACACAATTATTCACAATTTCTATGAATAAAAGTTGTATATTTAGAAAGCTAATTCAATTTGGTACATTTCATCTTCATACACCATATTCAAATTCATTGTAAAAGTAGCTTGAATAATCCCTCCAAGTAAATAGATTGTTGTTTTTCCATATTTGCATTGCTACTAACCCATCATTAGAGACCATCATTAGCTTGCACATACCCTTGTTCCTCTACAAATAAATTGGTAGGGAAAGAAAAAAAAATAAAAAATACAATATGTAAAAAACTATTGACATGAAATGAACTATCACAATGGTATCAAGCATTATAATTACAAAATATCATTACAAATACAAATTACAAGGTTTAATATAATAAATGTAATGTACCCAACCACCCACAGGGTGGCCACGCTACCTCAAAAACTCACTTCTGAACCGATTTCGAATTTTGATAATAATTAATTTAAAATTAAGCATAAAAGACCCAAATGTATTAATCAAGATCTATGCTACATCATAAAAGAAATAAATAGTGTGTCATGCACAACAAAAAACCAACAAGAATGCACACAAAAAAACATCTCAGAGATAACTAAATACACAACAAAATATACATTATACATAAAACATAGAGAGGACTTATCTTTGCAAGTAAACATTCACCAACTGACTACAAAGCATGGATGTGCCTCCTAACCATAGACATTGCTGTTCATTTTCTTTCAACATCAGGTCATTCCCGAGCCAGGGCTATGAATCCACAAGGATGGGTCTTAGGGAAAATCTAAAACACACAAAAGTTGGCTAAATAGTTCTCAGGTTTCCCAACCACAAAAGAAATCCTAATTTCCATCTCTGTTTCCCCTTCAGCCTGCACAACCCAAAGAAATTAACACCTTTATCTTCCATGCAATTCCTTAGGCTATTCCATTTCTCTTTGGGGCTTCAATGCCACTGGTCAGGAAATCTCCCTTCTAGAAACTCCAAGGATTCTTAGTTGTGACAACTCTTTCCGAATTTCCATAAATCTCATGCACTTAGGCATCCATTCCCTCCTGGAATGATTAGTAATTTATTACATCCATCTAGCAATGGATCTCCTCTTCCAACCAGTCATTTCCATGCTCAGACCAAGAGAACATGAATTAGCAATAATGAGGCATTAAAAATGAAAGAGTGAGAAGCATGTAAGAGTGAATGGAGAAGAACAAGTGAACCCCCAAAACAACCCACAAGGGATGCTGTATAATTACATGAAAACAAGAACCACATGACCTTCCTCCCAAGAAGCTCATGTAACAAATTTTCCCAATTAAAACCAAATGGATAAATAAAATATAATAAAAATACTTAGCCCCTTAAGCCCCCTCTCTCGTGGAATCATATCCCCCTATCTCTTTTCCTTTTCAATCTTGACACCAACAATGCATTTTTTATTTATTAATGTATATAGAAGTATTACATTTCTTAGGCACTCCAACTCATTTAAACTTTACCGGCACACCAACCTAATGTCCCATTTACATAATACATTATAGTTCATAGGGATTAAAATAGGGGTGTTACATCCCCCTCCCCTTATTTTGACACTGTCCTTAGTGCACAACACCATACTGGTTTTCTTAATATCACAAAGATAGTCTCTCTGGCCTTAATCCACAAAGGAAATCTTGCCAATTTCTTATATACATAGGCACTCTAGCCTAAAATAAAACATGCATACATAGACATTCTGACCCAAAACATGTATAATGATCTTCATAAATTATATTTCTGGCATCAATTCCAATTGACAAACTCTCCTTCCTTATTAGCCTATACAACCCAAATAAATGAACCCATTTCTCTACCATACATTCCCTTAGTATGTTCCACTTCTCTCTAGGACTCTAGTGCACTCGGTTAGGAAGTTCCAGAGTTGCGGCTCCAAGAACTCCAGCTGCAACAAGGCCATTGGACTTTCTTCATTCTATGCATTCATCATTGAACTTGATTTCCTTCTAGTTCCATTTTTCATGAGATTCCAACTTCCATAGCCAACATATCATTTGTATTATACACATACAGTCATGAGATACCATTATAACAATTTTCAATCATAAATGTCCAATATGTTTTATACATGATTTTTTTTTTTCCAAGCATGAGCTTCCTGCTCATAATTCGTTTGGCTCTTGCAGTTGTAGGAATCAATGTTTATTATCGCTGACAAAAATTCCATACCCAATACCATTATTCCTGCAATTTTTTCAACTTTCAATCAACCAAACCAATTGTTAGCATATCATAACAATTTTTAATTTCTCATATCTGTTTATATATATAAAATAAAATTCCAAGGCATGAGGATTTTTCTCATAATGTTTGGCTCTTGTAACAATAAGAATTGGTCTTATGTATGGGTTTACATACATTCCACATACAAGATAATTCTCCCTACAATTTACTCAACCTTTCATTCAACCACACAAATTGTTAGCATAACATAACAATTTGTAACTATTAATTTATGAAATCTATTTTATACAGAAAAATAAAATTTCCAGGCAATAATTTTCTTCTCATAATGTTTGTCTCTTGCAACATTAGGCATTGCCATTATTTATGGGTTTACATCCCTGCTATATATAAGACCATTCTACCTGCAATTTCCTCAATTTACACTCATCCAAACAAATTGACAGTATATCATGTACAAGATATATATATTTTCATGGCAACAATTAAAAAATAAATCACAAAGTGATATTAGAATTGTTTACAACTACAATTTAATCACTTCCATTAATCCAACTATTAATTGGAATGAACCCATCATTCTCTACACATGTATTATCAACCAATATTTTCTTTTTTCTATTCGTCAATATTTTTATTACTATGTTCCCTTGACAAAGATTTTCCATAATTTATCGTTATGTAACTACTTTAACCCACAACTTTTCTTGTTGCAATATCTAACAGAAGTGTTTTCAAATTCATGAGTTATCAATACTCACATCATTTCAGCTGTTAGCATAATCATTTCTATGTTATATAATATATACATGCATTCAATAATTTTTTTAATACCACTTGTAACATTTTCAACAAATCCAAAAAGTGATCTCAACATTGTAACAAACAACAGTTCAATGCATTCAATTATTCTTGTAATACCAATTGTAACATTTTCAATAGCTCCAAAAGGTGACCTCAACATTATAACAAACAACAATTAAATCACCTTCAACTAGTATTCATATTAAATATAATGCTTGACTATCCATCATTATGTATTTTCAGCACAACGAGCTTTTCATAATGCAACAATTAATTAAAAAATAAAATAACAATCGATGTGCCAATACCTATGTCCAGATTTACACAATGCATCCCTGCATTGAGTACATAATACCAAATAACTATGTCTTTCATTCACCAATGTGAGTTGGAAGGTCTAGCCAATGCATCAACACATCATCTACAAACTTCCTAGTGCTTGCCTGATTATTTGTATACATTCATTTTCAACCCAAACACAACACCAAGAATATAATTCTTAAGTTCTCTTTAGTGTCGACAAAGAGGTTGCAGTCCAAACATCAACTATATAGTATATACCATTGAACACTCACATAGTGTTATAGCCCTTCCATATCCAACCATCTCATGGTCTCACACATGACTAACTCTATGGATATTTATTTTTATATCCAGAGTATGTCTCCCAAATTGACGTTGTTATGATCTCATAACCAATCATAACAAAATATGCAACTAAATTTTATTTGAATGCATTATAGCATCAACAAAATTTATATAGGCTCTTGGCCATTACATATCAATTTGAATATACTGAAAAATTAGCTGAGGGAATTTTTACCTCAATTCCCTTCAACATATATGCATCAAAAGAAACTAAATGCATACTTGGATGGTTGTTATCAACCTACTTGATGATATCTGATTAGATGGTATTTGTAGAATCTAACATGCTTCCTACTCCATCCTTTTGATTGTCATTCCTACCACCCTCATGGGTCTTCACATAGATGGAATTCATATGTAGGAGCACCATCCACCTCTTTAACTATGCTATTTCATTTTTTTTCTTGAATACATAATCCATCATTAGTCATACTCAATATAAAATTTCTATTGCATATATAATAACAAGCTATTCTAATCCCACAAGCATGCCATATGCATATCCAACATGTACATATGCAAAATGCACATCCATATGCACCAATCATTCACTATAAACATGCCTACTAATGCATATGCATTTTAAATTCATGGTATGTGTCATGCAATATAGTGCAATTATGTTTTAATTCACTTATTTGTTTATTTATTTATTTTGTAGTTGGTTTTCCTTGAATTTTTTGATATCCTTTCTTCCTTGTGTGCTCCCATTTTGTTCATCTGCACTATTGTTCCATCATCTGAATACTCTCTAGCAAAGTTCCACTTGGCCATTATGCAATCCGACCAATGTTTTTTATTTACAAAATCCTCTCTTAGGAAGTAATATCCAAAATTTACCGTCATGAAACATTCCAGAACCTTGGAATGAAGTAGCTTAGAACATTCCATTACTCTACTACCAAAACATTTTTGAATCAAATACTATTACTCCTAGTTGTCCATTAGATTACTTCATTAAAATTTCCTTGTGAAACCATACCTTTCAAACTTGATACCCTTCCCAATGGAAGTCTATTTCATTCAGTGACACTTTTCAAGTGAAAGAACAATCATTTTTCTATCTTCAATTTCTCTGCAATAGTATCATGGTTCCACTGTGAACTCTGATATCAGAAGTGGATTTATTTGTCTAAGTACTTTTAAACAAGTAGCTAATTCATATCTAACAACTCATTTCTAGGAACTCTTGTGCTTAACACATAGAGATTATTCACACACCACCTCTTAAGCTCCTTTTCTCTTTCACATCAAGCTTTGCAACTATCTACACCTCTATTCCTTCAAGGCTATGAAGTCTTACTATTCCTTTCTATGCCCATCAATTACATTCTTCACCTACTAGATTCATGTCTTGTATGAGGATTCTTTCTTTTGTTGTACCTGCAATTTATTCACACTATGTAGCAGCTAAATAATAATCCTTATATTCTTCTTTTCTCGAGTTCGCTATCCACTTTTCATTACTTTCTATGTAGCTCTTTATTGCCTCAAACAACTTCTGTAAGATATTTCATGCTTCTGTGACTTTGATATCTGATCCTACTCTTGAATTGATTTGATTATACCTCTAATTTTGTCAAATCCGCAAACAACCATTTTGTTAGAATTCTACATATTATAGAAATTTGCCAATTAATGCTACATGTACTTTTTCTGCTAAGTTCATGAAGAATGATATCACAATTCTTCAAGTTATAATAATTATATGTTATTCTCCTATGAATCAAATTTCCAACATGTGTACTCTTTCCCCAATCTTATTTCTGAGATGAAAGTTATGGCTTCTTGAAAAACCACTTTCACCCCATTTGTGCATTTTCTCCATTGGTGAAATTTTATTGAAATGCCAACTTTTGTCAACTGCAGAAGAAAATTTGTTAGGAACTAGAGAAAATTTTATATGAGGCATAGATAAAAATAATGAAAAGGAATTCATAAAAACTTTCATATTTGAAATCTAACGCTCCAATAAAAAACTAACTATCTCTCAATCTATGCACTTTTGAATAAGTTTAAAAAAAACAAAGTTGTTTATCTTGATGAGTGTATAAAATGTTGAACAAATTAAATTTTTTAGTTTTTTGATCTGGGGTGACTTTTCCTCCTAAAATCTCAAAAATCCCCAAAAAGTGGTCCAGAATAGTGGATTTTGGCCTATTTCAACATCCCCATTCCAATCCCCTTAGGATTTATTCATTTCCTTCATGGGTTATTTTCGTGTCTACTTTCTAGACACTCTCAATGAATTTTAGCTTAATCTCGAACAATGCCAATGAGTTGGACCTAGATCTTTAAAAACCACTATTTCATCATTTTTGGCAAATCCAAGTAGAAATGGACAATGAACCTCTTTCGAAATTTTGTAGAGCTCATCTCTTTGGACAAAACCCATAAGTTTCATCCAAATATGACTTAATATGCTCTAGCTAAGGCCAAAATAAGAAAATGACTCCAGGCCTTTTTTTTTGTTTTGTTTTTACATTGTGGAGGAGATTTTCCTATGAGGAAATGTGCACCATTGATCTTAAAATCAGAATAGATTTGGATTGTCCGTTGGAGGTGCCCATTGGGAGTGATGAATAATCGGGCTCAAATGGGACTCCGAAAAGAGGGTATCGAAGAATATTCCTCTTCGATATTGTCAAAGCTTTTCATTTGGAGTTTAAAAAATTGGCGAAGTTTCACTGCTTCGAAAAGGAGGGTATCGAAGAATATTCCATTTTCGATACCGTCAGAACTTTTCATTCAGAGTTCAAAATATTGGTGAAGTTTCACTACTCCGGAAAGGAGGGTATCAAAGAACATTCAATTTTTGATACCGTCAAAACTTTTGATTCAGAGTTTAGAGATTGACGAAGTTTTCACTATTCTGAAAAGGAGGGTATTGAAGAATATTGTCTTTTGATACCGATAAAACTTTTTATTCAAATTTCAAAAGACTGATGAAGTTTCACTGCTTCAAAAATGAGGGTATCGAATAATATTCTCTTTCGATACCATCAGAACCCTTATGAATGAGATCTTCCAAAAACACTTTTTCGAAATAACATCTCTTCGAGATCTAGAGACTAAGAATATCCCGACTGATCTAATGGCTCTTGTTCTTTTGGGATTCTACCATCGGGCTTCTCTTCTTTGGACTTCCAAATCCAAGGTATTTTCAAACCTTCCTTCTCGAAGGCCTATAGGGAATGCCTTTCTCAGACCTCTATGATTGAATCTTGACCATTGATTCTCCAGGTCGAATTAATATGGGTTGTCAATCTACAAAACTACAGAGTTGTCATGAAACTCACAGGAATCAAACTTCCAAAACCGAATTTGTTAAGAACCAAACATCAATATAGCATATAAAAACCTCAGGAAAAGTACTCAACGCCTTGAAAAAGAGATAATTTCAGATAATAAGCCTCTTCGAGGGGGCAACCTCCTTTTACCCCACTTAAATGTTCAAGTACAA
>SNQJ01S0039522.1:118278-150287 GCA_010110895.2 Picea sitchensis | reverse complement strand
AAATGCATTCTCCAATGATTTGGGTTCCCAAAAGCGAACCTCATGTTGAATGTTATCCTTTAAAGTTCCTATGAATACATCAATCAAGTGCTCATCTGGAATATCGGTTACCTTTATATTCAATCTTTGAAAGTATTTATATTATATTTAATATAATATAAATAATGTATTTTTTTCTATATTTAATATTTTATTTAGTATTACCACAATTTATATCAAATTGTGTTACATCCTATTATATTTAATATAATATAAATAATGTATTTTTTTTCTATATTTTATATTTTATTTAGTATTACCACAATTTATATCAAAAATTTTAATATGACTTATGTGTACCTTGTATTACATCCTATTTATATAACAACTTTAATTATAATTATCTAATTTTATTATATTAAATTCTAAAAATAATTATTATTTTCTTTATTAAAAATAATAATTTATATTTTTATAGACTTAAAATTAACATTACATAATTTATATTTATACTAAAATATTTATTTATTTATTAATATAATATTTTGATTTTTAAAAACACATTAAACTCTTACATCTCTATAAATTTATATAAATATAAAAAAATTTATATCAAAAAATTGATTCTAATTTTAAACTTAAAATTTCATTTATAAAATTCAAAATATTTAATTACTAAAACTATCTTACCATATTTTATTACTATTTAATATTACACTTATAATGTTTTTGGAATCAATTTTTTTTATTTTTTTATTATTTAATATTAAAACTTATAACGTTTTTATTACTATTTAATATTACACTTATAATGTTTTTGGAATCAAATTTTTTTATTTTTTTATTATTTAATATTAAAACTTATAACGTTTTTCACATGAAATTTTTTATTCTTATTTATTTCAAGTTACACACATTAAAATTAATATCTCTCAAACTTAAATATTTCTTACCTGTACCATGTAAAGAATTAGAATTAAGTTTTAAATTTTTAAAATTAAGTTTCAAATTTTATTTAATTTTAAATTTTTAAATAAAATAAAATTATAAATATTTTTAAATAAAATTAGGTTTTAAATCTTTAGATCTCTTTGAATAGAATTAGATTTCTATCTTTCAAAATTTCATGCTGTTAATGAAAACCAAAACGTGGATTTTGAAAATAAGGACGCCTCATGGTGAATTAGACTTCACTTTCCAAGAAGGACGCCTCATGGTGAATTCAGTCGTTCAATGCTTATGTAGAAGGCCGTGAAGAGATGATCCATTAACTTTTTTTATACCCAAGCGACTGGATTCGTCTAGGGACAAAGTTGAATACCAATATTCACAACATTTACATTGACTTATGAAAGCTACTCGACACAATGATATGTCTCGAAAGGAGACGTCCTCGTTCTCATTGTGTTGGCCGCAACCCCAATGTAAATTGAAGGTAAAATTAGAAATTGCAAATGCCTTTTCACCATTGAATATCTCCACATATATTTGTACAAGATTGAAGGTAAAATTAGAAATTGCAAATGCCTTTCCACTATCGAATTAGAAACTGACAGTGCTTACCTAGAAACTTCCGATTTTATCATGCTATGTATTTGCAGAAATTTGTAACGCTGTCATTTTAGAAACTTCAAAAATTCATTTGATTCCCTGGTAGATAAGTGAGAACCAAAAAGAAATCCAATTTTTTATATGCCGTCAAATAATATCAAAGCTTATCCCAAACTCTGATTTTATCAAGCATTGGGATATTGGCAAGTTGATACGCGGAGAAGATTTCTATGATTGATTCATTGATTTTAATGATGTACATAAGGATGAACAACCTAAGGGACCAAGATAATAATATCCCTAATTCATCTTTACACTTTTTTCAATGACGGATCTTATGTTGTGAATCTTGATTAGAAGACTAGTAATGTTGTGAATCTTGATTAGAAGACTAGTAATGTGGTTGATCTTACCCCAATCAAATAGTTGTGTCGACCTTTAAGTTGTTTTCATAGTGACTACCAATATCCTCTTAGGCTGCACACTCCATGACAAAGTTCCACTCCGTCTCCACCACACCCTTATTGCATAATACACAAACTTTTCTCTCCTCTCAAACTTCCCTGGGTACCCTCCACCTAGCGGTCTCACATCTAAGGTGATGTGAACTTGTCCTCAACTGTGAAACTAAAAATCGTGTTTTTCCTTTAATAATCGTCCCTAAATATGTTTTCTCGCTATGATCACAATTTGGGTTAAACTCCTCGATGTAGTATTCTTTTTTATGTCCACTTTGATTGGTCCACATGATAGTCCTAAATTTTTCATAAATGAACTTTTTTATTTCTTCCTTGGTGTTAGGACATTCATGTAGCTTGATATTCCACTTATTCAACCATTTGCTTCATCCAAGTTTTCTTCCTATGGTCTGACTCATCCTCCATAGCTAACTTGGGCTAGTGTTGGTTATCGATTTTTTCCACCTTCTTTAAATAGCTTATTAATTTGGTTATCGTTGTCGCCTCCAACGGAAAAGTACTTGTTTTGGCTAAAACAATTTCATACGGGACTGTGGCTTTAACTTTGATATTGCTAGTAATTAATTGCTTCTAAATTATTTCTAGTTGTCTCCATTTACAAGTTGACATTCTGCTTCCCCATATTTCAGAACCATAGAGAACAATCGGCATAACCAACAAACCAAAGAGGGTATTTTTGGTTTTCCAATCCCAAAGTTTCGCTTTTCTTCACCTGTTTTGGAGTAAGTATGAGGCTCTTCACCCTCCCTATATCCTTTTCTCCCTACAAGTCTTCCAACTGAGCTTATAGTGGAATTCAATCCCAAGACATTTGTATTCTTTCACTATCTCCAATGGACTGTCTTCGAAAAAAATGGTGATTGGTTTGTCTTTTCTATTTAAAGAAAAGATGATGATTTTGGTCTTGGTAATGTTCACTTACATCCCTACCTCCTTACAAAAGTGCTCTAAGGCTTTTAGATCTCTTAATCCCTATGTTGTTTTTGAAATTAGAATAAGATCATCTGCATATAAAAGTAGCTTCACCACATACCCTGCTAGATGGACACCCTCTCCATCCTTCGTGCTCAACCAAGTTTCCAACTTATCATTTTATGAACCAAACAAAGTGGGAGATAAAGGAAATCCTTATTTAACACCAATATCACTACCAAAACATTCGAACATTCCTTCACTTGTTCTGATTTTAGCTCTAAATTTCTCATAAAGTCTTTGAATTGCCGCTCTATATCCATCTGGGATACCCAACTCTTCCATTATGTTCCATAACTTGTCTCTAGGCACTGTGTCAAAGGCTTTCTTAAAGTCCACAAAACAACAATAGGTTGTCTCACCTTGTTTGTCCCAGACTTTCTCTATCAAATTTCTAAGTGTGACATAATGATCAATGGTAGAATGCTTATGTCTGAAACCTGCTTTCCCTTTTTCCCCCTTTCCCTCATCTTCTTCCCAAGTGTTGATTCTTCAGTCTCTCATGCTCCCAAAAAGCTTTCCCATGAGGGGGTTGACCATAATAGTGTAGTAATTGGAAGGGTTATTGATATATCCATTCTTAAAGAGAGGAATGACCACACTAGTGGTCCATACTCCCAGAAATCCATCATGGATGACACTATTTCCAATTCCTTTTATTTGAGGTGCAAGGAGCTCAACCCTCCACTTTAAAAATTTAACTTGAAGCCCGTCTATGTCCTCCACTTTGCCACTTGCTAACTTATTTATTCCATGCTTGATATCATTGACTGTGAATAGTTCCACTGATGTTTTCACTATGGGAGGAGTATCTTTCTTGTGTACCTGCTCAGAAAGGAGTTTCACATATTCTAACCATTGGACATCTGTAATATTGTTTTCAGTCTACTTTATTCTTTGTTGTAGTTCTCTCCAAAATCCTTTGGGGTTGTGTTTTCCAAGAGAGATGAACTCATCTCTTCTTGCATTTACATACTCGTATTTTTTTTAGTGTACTAATCTTTCATATTTCTTCTTTTTTTCTTTACCCAAATTTCTCTCTTTTAGATATCTCTTGGTTGCCTTGCATTCTTCATCATACCATGGATTTGTTGGAAAGGTACTTGTATCCCTTTTCTTAGGATGAGACATTTTACATGAAATTAAGGCCTTGTGGATTGTTGAGATCAACAAACTACTATGAACATGACCACTTGTCTCATTGGTTGTCATAAATTCTCTGCTGTACTTTATAACTTGGAACTGCTGCTTAAGAGAAACACTAAACCTTTCCCTATTTTCCTGATTTATGAGGATTTTTCCTTTGGAAAGATTTTTCTTTTGTATGCCAAGGATTTGATTATTGTGTGTACTAGCAGGAAAGTCTAGCTTAACCAATAGGGGGGCATGATCAGATTTCATTTCAATAGGACAATCCCCTATATCAAACTTCAACACTCTAGAAGTAATACTTTGAGAGAAGATTATGTAATCTACCACACTTTAACCATTGTAAGTTTTTCATGTGACACCCCTTGAAGTTGGTCACCCTCTCATTCCATTGCAAATAACCATGCCAAACAAACTACAAAGACTTAGTAACTTTTCCCCAAAGTGTGTCACGCCCCCATTCCCATCTTGTGCATCTCTTTCCCATGATTTATCTCCACTCTATTCCAACCATAAGGGATTGTTTTTCCCTCTTTCTTCATTGCTCAACTGGAGTGATTGGTTATTAGATTTCCTTTCATTAAAATCACCCATTAACATTAGTTCTCCCAAGTGGCTGAAAAGAGAGATATCTCTTTTCAATGAGGCATATGGGTTTTCGTTGTCTAAATTGTAGATATTTGAGTTTTTTGGGGAAAATAACAAGCATCCAACTTGAAAGTAACCTCCTGCGGAGTTATTTGTAGCGAGATGTACTGTTTGTTTGGGTCTTATTTTACCACTTTACAACATCACCCCATTTTTCATTTACTAGCACTGTAACTCCCTCATGTCCTTTTCATTTCTCATCTCCTTTGTTCCAAACTGAATCTTTCTTGTACCCCTCAAAATCTGGAACCTTGCAACCATCATGCTCATGTGTTTCTACAAAAATCACAATATATTTCTCTTCTTCTATGGACCCCAACCTCAGACCTTTTCTCTATGGATAACCTCTGCAATTCCAACTTACTGCCTGTAAATAATCCCATAGGACCCCTTATTTAAGAAATGAATCTTTTAGTAATTTTAATCTATTAACAATTTTAGTAATTTTAATCTATTAACAATTCTGTATTTTGTTATCATAAATCAACAATTCAAATTCAATGCGATTCCTCATATAATAACTTTATTATAAAAAAATAATTACACAGGCACATTGTCTTTCGTTTCCATTGAACTTGAACTTTAATAAAGTTTTTTTAAATGCTAATATTAATTATCGAACATAAAATTGGTATAGTTCTTCACATTCACACAAATTCATATCTTCACATTCACACAAATTAGTATAAAGTGTTAATTTTAAGTGACTTTTACATTAGTGTTATAATTGTAAATAATATAATCAATAATGTTCCTATGTTATATTTTACACATTTTACAAAAAAAAATTCAATCTTTTCCTCATTTTACATAAAAAAAAAAAAATTTCAACAACAATACTGTTACTTTTAAATTAAAATAATAATGACTACAATAATATTTTTACTTTTAAATTATAATTATAATAATAATGACTACTTTTAGTTAAGTCATTATTACTTTTAAATCACCCTACTTTCTAGTTGATCCAATATTTAAAAGCCGTTGTAAAAGGGATTATAAAAAGAGTAAGAATGCATAAATAAAAAGATAAACATATCTAATGAGCAACAAAGTTATGTTCTGGATCAACATAATCATATCTAATGAGCAACAAAGTTATTTTTTGATAAGCATAATCATTATAAGAATGTACATACATTGGGAAAATTACTATGTGCGGCACTAGAGAATCAAATTACCATGTTTTTGAGTTTTGATTTGAAGCCAATTATATGATTTCAATGTATATTTAAAATTTCAGTTCATGGAGTAAAAATAGATAAAAATAAAACATCACTCATTGTACACAAGAATGACATGGAGAGAAATGGTAATCTTTATTGCCCAATCAACAATGGAGAAATGGATACAAGTCTCAAGAAGCTCCTCATGGGCTTCTACATTTAATCAAGAGAAATTTCAAGCGGTTCTAGGCATATAGAAATCCAAATGCTTGAGAAACCTCCAAACAAATGTAACGACAAGAGTATGTGTTGTCACAACTCAACAATATCCACCTTGATAAAAATTTATTAATACCTTTCATAAAAAATCAAACATCACCTTCCTACAAGCCAAGAGAAGTCAAACACCACCACAACTTCTCTAACAACATTGGTTGCACAAACATGTTTGCATAGTTTGCTCTAATATGGACCACTCTACCTCCACTGAATCAACATAACCACAAACTAAATCACTACAATCATTGTAGGTAATACTTGTGCTTCTCAAATACCGAAGCACCCATTTCCATGCTCTTTACCTAGTTTTTTCATGTGTCCACTGACAACACTAAGTGCATGTGAAATACTTGAACATTCCATCACAATCATCAACCTTACTATTTCATTGTACATGAGACATATAATCATTTTCTTTCTTACTATTAGGACATAAACTTAAAGAAATCTTGCAATGGAAAGCTAAATGGATATTTATTGATTTCACAAAATTCATAATGAACCTCATCAATGACAACCACAACTTACCATTTTTCATCTCTATGTACTTGTATGTCCAAGATTTATTTTTCTTCTCCTGGATCCTTCATCTAAAACATCCTGACCAACTAAGCCTTTAACCTACTGACCTAAATCATGCTTCGCTTGCAACAAGCATATCATCAACATAACACCAAGATAATGAATATGCCATAAACAAAATGATCATACTCACTTCTTAAGAAATTTGGCTCAACATGAAGGAATCACACATCTTGTACCATTTCCTAGTTACCTCGGGACATATAATGATTTCCTTAGTTTGCAAACAAATATCCCTTTGTGATCATGAACAACTCCTGATTGTTCCATGTACACATCTTTGTTAAGGAATGATTTGTGGGAAGTAGGATTGTAACATCCCACTCTTGCGAGCACATGTTATCGACTTATTATTTGAGGACACTTACATGCAAGTGATCGGGTTATAGTACATGGTTATATATTTCGTTTATGTATTTTTATGATGATGTTGATGGTTGTGATTTAACGTTAATTGATATATATGTATTGACAAATGCTATTGACAAGTTTCCCCTGAGTGTGCAGGACACTTGACAGATTGTGGATGCCGCTAGAATCAATGGACCTCCTTGGACTTTGGATTGAGTCAAGGAGTGGATTGTATTGGTTTGAGTATTTCATTTACGCATATGTGACATATGATCAAGTATAGTATGATTTTATATATGTATCATTGACAATGTTTCGTTGATGGATGCAAGCTGACAAATTCTTGCTAATCTGACTCACATAAGGAGTAAGGCAGTCATGCACACAAACCAGATATTGAGGGAGAGGTGTGACAGAGTCCTTGTCACAACCTACTAGCACTCCCACCTTGGCTTGAATTGTAGGTTAATGATTACCTAGTTCAAGAGGTCCACGATGTCGTGAGGGAAGACTGAGACAATCACTCACGAAGATTTATAAGGGGCGCGCAATAAGGCGGGGTCCTTATTCCTTAGAAGTCCTTAGTCTCTCACAAGGTCACCCAAATGGAGTGTTGACTCCAGGGGTTGGAAAACTACCAAAACCAGTCAAAGGTGAGTGGCACCCTCGAAGCACAGAGTGCATCTTGAAGGGCACGTCATGGAAATAAAACTTGAGTCAATGAATCTAGGTGGCCTAGAAAACCTTGAGGGAATAATTAAACCTTGTAAAATATTTAAGCGTTGTCGGATTAATTAAATAATTAAGGATTGAAAGTAAATCCCAAGTGAAATTCTAAGCCTATTCAAAAATTAAGCCTAAGATTAAGTTGGTAAGAAGGCTAAAACTAAATTATAAATTAAATAATGAGGGGATTAAGTAAATCAATTTAATAATTAAGAAAAGGTGAAATATGTTTAAAGATTTGATATAAGGCACATGTGTGCAAGAAAATATAAAAGGATTTTTTTTAAATAAGAAAGAAATAAACATGAAAGAATGTGTACGCATAGAAAGGAATCTAGAGTCTAGCTACCACTAGTTAACTAGGAGAAGAATCCTATTTTAACTCAACTCAGATTTAGTAAGATGTCAGTCACTAAATGGGAATATGGGGAATAAAGAGACAACTAAGAGTGATTTAAGGAGCGTTTTTAGGAAAGGTGAGGGAAATTGACTTTAATTAAAATAAAAGGTGGAATTACTTGTTCAACTTGTGGAGAGGGTTACAAGTGTACGGGGAGAATAATTATAAATTATTTAATTAAAAAGCGAATTAATTGTGCAAGTGGGAATATGTCATTAAGGAAACTCCTATAAAGCAAGTGGTCTAGAGGGAAAATAGATCACACTGGTTATGGGTAAAGTTATGCTGCATAATTTTTGACCAGTTTTACTTGTGAGAGTTGAGATACCCAACTTGAGAGAGAGTGGTGGCTCTACCTTGCAAGGAAATCTTGGAGATAGAGGATTTCTAGTTTTGTGTGTGTGGCCCCTTTGTAGCTCATGGGGTTAAGGGGGAAGAAGAGTACCCCTAGCGTTGGCTGGAAGATACCGGTGAAGTCTCAATGATTAGTAAGCGGGAGGTCGGAAGGAACGTCGTTGTCGAAGAACATTTTCAGGCCCAACTTCGTCGGTGATGGTATTATCATTAGAAATTTGAATTGTAATAAGATTTGGGGATATATATATCTAATTCTATTTTTATTTTTTCCTCTGTTGTGTTAAAAACTCTATATCGAATTTTTTCAATTCTCCTGGTGGTTGTATTATAGAAGAATTTTGTTGAGACTGGAATTTCTTTTAATTTAAAAAAACAATTCTAGATTATCTTATTTTGCCATTTCCATTCACCGATTCGTAGGCTTTATGCTTGTATTTTTGTCTAATGATTTTAACTAAAACACAATGAAAGTAAGTCAAGGAATCCTCTACATATTCGATTCTAGATTGAATGTTTGAGATTCTATTGAACCTGTTGAAATTCTAAATTTCAAAGATAATTCCACTGGAAACTATAGAAGTAATCTTGATTAAATTCTTGGTTTGCTATCGGTCCATTCCAGTCTAGGATTCAAAATGTTTTGGGTGCTGCCAATCTCTATACAGTTCCTATTTTTTTTAAAATGTGTATGTATGCTTCCTTTACCAAAAATAGTTCGGGAAAATGACTTATTTTATCGAAAATTTTGAGAATGAAATAGTGGATAGACAACGCCTCCTTATTACTTCTGAACCATTTGAACATACTGTTAAATTAATTCATGTTGGTTACACCATGGTTCCTTTGATGGTGTAAATACTCCCAATACTGCACCTAATCCAATCTCTAAACCCAACATATTTTTTCAATGGTAAAAGTGGGAACTTGAAATGCGTTGAGCTTGGTGATGGTTGGTGCAGGGGGCTTTGGAAGTTTTAATTTTTTTTTTTTATTGTAGTAAAATATCGAAGGATAATTCCACTCGAATACCGAAATCCATATTGATAACTGGCTTAGACATTCCATAGAACCCTTACAGTAGATCGTTTCCCAGTTACTTATGACCCTTGTCTTGAATTCTGCCAGGGAACCTAACTCCGTTGACCCTTTCGTCAAATTATATTCGTGACTACATCCCTTGGGCATTCAATAGAATGATTGAATGGGTGTAAGATTGGATCTGGCACTTAGAATTTTACTTATGTCTAGGTCCCGTAACTCTTCTTTTTAACTAAACCCAACTCCTCCATCCAATGGGAGTTATGGTCTGATGGAGTTGAACACAATTCTGGAATGGTTAAATGGTGGATCGTGTTTTAAGTATTACGTGCACCAGAAACTCGTAGTCAATTGTGTGGAAGTGCCCATGTAGAAGACCAATTATGAGATAACATTGTGCACGTCCATCCACAGTGGGTTATTCCCTCCCTGGCATGTGGGCTTTCGTTGATGCCTAGTGTGAGGACCCTGCCTAGTGACGGCTATACCACCTTTGATTAACTCTCAATCTCTATTTGGAGTAAGAGTGCACCTGATTTAGCCCTTTGGGTTGCTAAAAATTGATTTAAATTTTTCATCCATGTTTGATGTATGGAGTTATGAAAGAAACCGTGCAAACATGCGAAGGTGACTGTCGTGGTCATGTAAACTATATGGGAGGATTCCCTTAAGAAAACTTAAATGATAATTACTTATTGCAAACACGGGATTTTCAACAATTTATGGAATCGATTAAGCCTAGCGTCGTATTATCTTATGTGAATGTTCCATTTATCGTATCGCTTTTTATGTTATGCATAAGGTCAGACCTGGGCACAATAATTGATTGTTGAGGTGTACAATTGTTTTATGTCCCTTAGTGAGAACTGTCATCACATTAACTTAGTAGAATTGAAGGTAACCTTTAAAAGGAATGACTAAGGTTGAAGTTAGAATAATTTTGGCTTGATTTAAAATGAGGGAGAAGGATCCAAAATTTCTAGATCTCCATGTTAATGGATTTAGTTGCCTTCTAAGGTATCTTGTATTGGTCTAGGTGTATGGGTTAAAGTGAGCAAGACAGATATTAATAACTAATCATATTTCAATACTGATTTTGATATATTTATTTCTTGCAAGGTTGGTATAATGAACAAGTTGTGAATTACCGTGTTTAAGGACTTATGTCTTAACGAAGGATGTTACATGATTGTATTTTTAGATATGTGGTTCTTATCTAACCTGATGTGTTTTTATCGTACCCTTTGCACTTGATTATTCTTGATTGATTAAGTAATTAGATTCTCTTGCACCATTAAAATAATGTTCAAGTATGTTTGATTGAGTGATTAGATTCTCTTCCACCATTAAAACAAGGTTGATATATGATTGATTGGGTAATTAGATTTCTATTGCGCCATGAAATAATGTTGATGTATGATTGATTTAGTAATGAGTTTTCTCTTGCGCCATGAAATAATGTTGATGTATGACTGATAATCTAGTCTAGAGTTATGAGTTGTGATTGATTAAGGGACATAGATACTTCCTTGTTCCTCAGAACAATTGCGAGTCCTGAGACCTTAAATGGTCAAAATCAATCAGATGAATCCTAGAATTGAGCATTGCTTATGTATCTTGGAGGTCCTAACCATGCATGATAGGTTGGTCAGGTAGTTCTTTTAATGTTCAGTGACATGGTTGATCATTTACTTGTATTTTTCTTCAGTTGATCGTGATGTGTTGAGTCACGTCGCTAATTGTGATTATCTATTGTTCATGTGTCACTATTGATTATGTTAATGCATTGATTTGTGTCATTAATAATTATGATAACGTGATATTGTGATGCGATTACTTATGTTGTGATGTTTCTAAATTCCTAATGCAATTTTTATTTTTTTTTACCTATTGTACATCACTAAGTGTGGTCATAATGAAGGGTCTTTACATATGGTATCAGAGTGAGGTTCAACCTCGCGACTTGGTATCAATACACCTTCCACTATATTAAACACTTGATTAATAACTTATCGCTAATTAAATTGAAATTTGTCCATGCAGGTAATCATGGTTAGAGGACATCGTGGAGGTAGATGACATGGTGCCAGGGGAAGAGGTGCGATGCCTCCAATAGCATCCATGCCAGAAGGGTCTAACCCTCAAGGAGAAGAACAAGTCATTGGATATGAGCAGTTTGTTGTGGGGGATGTGGTAGGTTTGATGAAGTCCTTTAAGAGGATGTCAAAGGCCTTGATTAATCGACTAGATAGAGAGGAAGCCAGGGCATCTGTACCCAATGAGGGTTCACAACGCTCTCCAGTTGGCAGTGGTAGAATTCACAGAGAAATCGAGAAGGTGAAGTTTCCTGATTTCATGGGTGCCACAAATGGATTAGCCACCGAGGCATGGTTGGACAACATGGCGATGTGCTTCGCACTTCACGACTACACCCCCAACATGAAAGTTACCACGGTGGTATTTTAGTTTAAGGGGAGCGCTCTTCTATGGTGGAAGATGCTCCTACATCAACTAAACATGAACGTCGAAGACGTGTCATGGGAATTGTTCGAGGGGTAGTTCCGGGAGAGGTATTTTTTAGAGGAATTAATTGAGTACCAGATCAACGAGTTCAACACCTTATGAAAGGGTGGTTGTACAGTTTTGGAGTATGAGGCCAAATTTATGGAGCTACTTTGGTATGCTCCACACCTGAACACAGAGAAGCTAAAGGTCAAAAAGTTTTTGTTCGGCCTTAACTTCAACATTCGTGTGAAGGTGAGGATCCTAATGCCTCAGATGCTACACGATGCAGTCTAGAAGGCCCTCACAGCTAAGGAAGAGCTGATAACGGGGGTCAGTGCGGGACTCCTACAAGACTGTCGGGACATACGACATCAGGTGCACATCAACATCCAACACCATCCAGACATACATTAGGGTATCGAGATACGTATAGAGGATACATGTTCATGAAACCATGACAACTGACTCCTCAACAGAGGAATCCTTACAGAGGACCACCACGGAAACAACAACGCCGTCAAAAACAATTTAGGCCTGCTCGGTAGAACATACCTGGATCACAGGCTATTAGGACAACAAATTCTACTTTGGGGACCCAAAGTACTGGGCCAAAGACCGAATGTTGGACATGGGGAGAGCCACATTACTAGATAGACTCTTTGGTTGAGAAGGCCAGAGTGACCAGATCAATAGGATACACTACAGTTGGAGATTTGGGAAAGGCCCACAAGATTCATGCAACGGTGAATAACCACCAGGCTGAACACCAGTCCATTGTGCTCAAGACGTCAGGTAAAATATTCAACCAAAATTTTAGTATTTTGATAGATCCAGGTGATACAGAGAGATTTATCTCTAGTGCACCGCTAAAAAGAATTAATGTAAGGGAAGTCGAGGATGACAAGTTTAGATATGTAGAAATGGCTTCTGGTGCCAAACAAAATCTTGGAGGAAAGGTTACAGACTGCCCCATTAACTTGGGAGATTTTGTAACGAAGGCCAACTTATATGTCACGATCTTAGGATCTTATGACATAGTGATTGGTATGGACTGGTTGGAATCGCATGACACAATACTCAACTGTAAGAAAAAATGGTTAAGTTTGACCGATGATGTGGAACAAAGAAGAGTGATTGTAGGAAGAAACGAGGGAGTGTCCTTGAGCTTCATTTCTTCCCTATGGCTATAGAAGAGCATGCACAAAGGATGCAAGTTATATGCAATCTTAGCGCTAAATGAAAAGGGTGAGGTGGAAGGATTAGAAAACCTTCTGGTAGTGTGAGAGTTTGTTGATGTGTTTCCAGAAGAGTTACCAGGTTTGCCACCTGATAGAGAGTTGGAGTTTACAATCAAATTGAAACCTGGAGCTGAACCGATAGCAAGAACAACTTATCAGATGTCAACACTTGAGTTATAGGAGTTGAAAATGAAAATGAAGGAATTATTGGACCTAGTACTTATATGTCCAAGTGTGTCACCTTGGGGTGCGCCTATTGTTTTCATAAGAAAGAAGGATGGGTCGTGGAGACTTTGTATTGACTACCATTAATTGAAAAAGGCGACGATCAAGAACCAGTATCCGTTGCCAAGAATAGACGATTTGTTTTATCAAATGAAAGGCACAATGGTGTTTTCAAATATCGACTCGAGATCAGGATATCACCAATTACGAATTAAAGAGGAAGATATTTGTAAGACCACATTCAAGACGAGGTTCAGACACTACGAGATTACTGTTTTACTATTTGGTCTAACAAACGCCCCAGGGGTATTCATGAGTTTGATGAATGGGGTGTTCCGGGAATACTTGGAAAAGTTTTTTCAAGTATTCATTGATGACATACTAATATATTCTCAGACGATGGAAGAACATGATGAACATTTGTGCTTAGTACTACAATGTTTACGAGAAAACAAATTATACGGAAACTGTCAAAATGATCTTTTTACCAATTAAAGATTCATTAATTAGGGCACATTATATACGGTGAAGGTATCGTTATGGATACAACAAAGGTAGAGGCTATTATGGAATGGTCTGCACTGACAAACGTACCAAAAGTATGCGTCTTTATGG
Organism: Picea sitchensis; assembly: GCA_010110895.2. NCBI lineage: Eukaryota > Viridiplantae > Streptophyta > Pinopsida > Pinales > Pinaceae > Picea > Picea sitchensis. The sequence goes on along the minus strand of SNQJ01S0039522.1, from coordinate 136,027 downwards.
TTTGATCAAGATATTTTTGACAGTTCGTTGAAGCTTTTTTGAAGATAGAAAATCCAATCACGAAATTGAAGAAGAAAAACAAGAAGTTTATATGGGCTGAGAAATGCGTGGAAGCATTTCAAAGGCTCAAGGAGTTGTTGAAGACAACCCCGATACTGAAAGTCCCTGACATGGAAAATGAATTCTAGGTATGCACAGATGCATCCAAGGAAGGTTTAGGCGGAGTATTGATGCAAGACGGTCGAGTGATCACTTACATCTCAAGGAAATTAATAAAGCATGAGGAGAACTACACAATGCACAATTTGGAGTTATTGGCCATTGTGTATGCCTTGAGAGTGTGGAGACACTATCTGATTGAACAAAAATTCTATTTAAAGACAGATCATTGTGGATTGCAACAGATATTTACGTAGAGTGACTTGATCGCACGACAGAGGTGTTGGTCAGAATTACTTAGCGAATACGATTTTGAGATTAATTACATAAAATGAGCAGTGAACAGAGTGATAGATGTATTGATCTGGAGACTATGCATATTCTTGGTGATACCTCTTCGGACGAATCTTCGAGAAAGGATTCTAACTATACAGTTCAATGATGACTGGTATAAATAGGTTAAGGAAAATATTGGACAATACACCATGATGGTACCCAAGTTTGAAGGTTATACATTGGACAATGATGGACTCATGAGGTATAACAACTGAATTTACATACCACCTAATGAAGAATTAAGAATTTTGATCCTGAGTGAAGCACACCAAGTAATGTACATGGCTCATCTGAGAGTCAAAAAGATGAGGGCAGGCGTTCAACCTTTATTCTTCTGGAAAGGAATGAAAGAAGACATATTTAGTTGTGTGGCAAGATGTCTAGAATGTCAACAAGTGAAAGTTGAACATAGACATCCGACAAGATTACTACAACCACACGCTATTCCAGAATCGAAATGGGAGGTCATTTCGATGGACTTTATTATTGGATTGCCGCTGATGACAAGGAGGCACGACTTGATTTTCATGGTAGTTGACACTCTGATGAAGAGTGTGCATTTTATTCCTGTGCGTATGATGTATCAGACACCAAACATAACTAGATTTTTTATCAATGAGATTGTGAGATTGCATGGCGTGCCCAAAATGATCATATCTGATAGAGGATCAGTGTTTACATGACATTTTTGGACCAGTTTCCAAGAGGCCTTGGGGAAACAAATAAACTTTAGTACAACATATCACCTTGAGACAGACGGGCAGATAGAACAAGCGAACCAAATTTTGGAAGATATGTTGTGTATGTATGTAATGGACTAACAAAAATGTTGGGAATAATTCTTGCCATTGGTAGAGTTTGTGTACAACAACAACTATCAAGGTACCATTAATATGGCACCATTTGAGTTTCTCTATAGGCGACCATGTCAGATGCCATTGAGCTGGGACCGACTTGAGGATAGGTTCTTGGTGGGACCAGAAGTGATCCAAGAAATGGAAGAACAAATGAAAACTATAAGACAAAGGATTAAAGAAGCGCAAGATCAACATAAGAGTTATGTTGATGTGTGATGCAGACCCCCCTTCTCTCCTAAGGACTACGTGACCTCCCGGTCTAGGATCGATCAAGAAACTGAGTCTGATTGACTCTTTGGCCCTCAAGGACCTCAAATCCACTTAACAGACCCTCTTTCCCTTAAAGCGTAGGTTATATGGAACCCACAAATTTATTCTTAATGCCTTTAAGCTTCAGCGTATTTAGATGCTAGCTCTCCTGGTTAATCCCCTCCCTTTATGTGACTAAAGCTGTGACTACTCGGCTAATTGGAAGGCACATTGTGAATTTGCATATCCGGCCTTTGCATGCGAGTCACTCTGACTCTCCCGACTCCCGAAATCCCGACGGGAGCCTAGCGCATGCTATCCCCTCTATTCTCCTTCACCGACGTGACCCTTCGCTATGACCGTGGGTCAATGTTTCGAGCACGTCGCAATTTCACGTTTCACGAGTTTGTACTTCACGAATCATATCCTTGGAAAAATCAACGGTCCATATCTCTCCTCGATTCGATGGCTGAGATCAAATCATGATTTTGCATTTCGCGAGTTCTTAGAACTCTTATCTCTGATTTCCCGAGTCATGAACTCTCGACAAGACCATATCTATGGTTTAGCTCCCTCCTTCGATCAACGACTGTGATCAAATCATGATTTTTCATTTCATGAATTCTCATAACTCTTGCTTTGACTTATTTAAGTCATGAGTCAGCGAAATGATGATCTCTCACTACTTGTCCTCCTTGATGATGGAAGGCCTCGATGATTTTGGAACAATCAATGACTGTGATCTTTTCACGAGTTCGCACTTCATGAATCCTCACGACTCTGCTCTTTGACCTTTCCACTCTACGAGTCAGTGAAATGTTGATCTCTCGTCACGTGTTCTCCTTGACAATGGACGACTCCGATGATTTTGGAGTTTTGTAAGTCCAATTCTCCTGTACACTTTCAAAGATTTAAGGTTAGTGCACTTTACCTTGATCGGACGACTACGATCCTTTTGTGTGCAGATCGGACGGCCAAGATCCTTTCTCTGGCTCTCAGATCGAATTACTGAGATCTTTACTTTGTGCTTAGATATGATGAATGAGATATTTTCCTTTACGCTCACTCCTCGTTGTCTGGACGTTGATCGGATGATCCAACTCTTTTCCCTTGAGCTTACGCTTTCTTCTAACTTAGAAGATTCTTTTCGAAAGATTTAAAGGCTTCGACCTTTATCCTTCTTATGAGTCCACTTCTTGGATCTCGTTCGCACTTCTTGGAAAGCGCTACCCCTCCTGATCTTGATCTCCTCAAAGATTTCGATCTCCCAAGCACTTCTTGTTTTTTTTGGAAATTCGTCAACCTTAGATCCAAAGATTCTTGAAAAGAATTATTTCTCGCCCTCCTGGAGTTCTTCTTCTCTTTTCCTTTGAATTCTTTGCAGATTCACTTTGAATCTTCGTCGAATTCCAAAACTATGCACTCTTTGCAACAGATCTTTACACATATTTGAGTTCTGTGATGACTGTGCACTTCTTGCAGCAGCCACTTTGCACTCCTTGCAAAGGAAATCTTACACTATTTCTCCTGAGCTTTACAAGATGAAACATACCTTGCCAATGCACTCCTTGTGAACTGTGTGCACACCTTGCACCAGATCACGAAGAAAAGTGATTTTAAAATTTATACAATCATTTCAAAGCTACATGCACTTGTAGCAAGATTCATTCATTCTTGAAAATATTTACGACAACAACAAGAAAATTGTAAACAATATTCACACCATACATTGGATCAATTTTCCTCTGTTATCTTCATTCAAAATCAAGAAAATGGTTACAACTAAAATCAAAGCAACAACTACTGTTCACAAGTTCCTACTTGCTCATAATTCTCGTAACCCCTCATTTGGGCATACAAAATCTTTCTTTATACAAAATAAACAAACTAACTGCTATCTAATTGCGGTTACATTGAGACTAGGGTTAAACTCCCAAGTCACGCGTGTGATCTTTCCTCTTTTGTTTCTTGTCCCTTCAAAAGGTTTGTAGTACTGGCTAGCATTCGAGACTCTAGATTGGCTCTCAGGCGCTGAGTTGTCCTGCCATGTGTACTTGTTGACAACGCTCCTGCATCAATGTGCATCACGTTGACTGGAATTATGAAGTTGGTGACTAAGTTTTCTTGTGGGTGAAACTGCACAAGAGTTCGATCAAGTTTGGAAAGGGTGCTAAACTCTCTCCTAGGTTTGTGGTACCTTTAGAAGTTGTGGAAAAGAAAGGACTCGTGACCTATAGACTAGCCTTGTGTGATTATTTGAGGCGTATGCATGATGTTTTTCATGTATCTGTTTTGATACATTATGTTAGTGATCCTACACATGTGATTGACATGATTTCCTTACAGGTGTCAGACGAGGGTGCCCTCACGGCGGAGCCAATCCACATTCTAAACCATCACATTCAATAGCTACGATGTTGAACAGTCGATTAGGTCAAGTTCCAGTGGGACAATTATAGTCCGCACTCGGCTACCTGGGAGGACACATATGATATGCGCCAGCAATTTCTGTATTTGTTTGATAGACTAGACATATAGATTTTGTCACTTACTTTTATTACTACATTTTATATACAATGTACAACTTTGGGACGAAGTTTAAAACATGAGGGAGTGTATGTAACATACCGCTCCTGTGAGCACATGTTATCAACTTATTCTTTGAGGACACTTGCTTGCAAGTGATATAGTTATAGTACATGGTTATATATTTCTCTTATGGATTTTTATGATGATGTTGATGGTTGTGATTTAACGTTATTTGATATATATGTATTGACAGTTGCTATTGACGAGTTTCCCCTAAGTGTGAAGGAAATTTTATAGATTGTGGATGCCGCTGGCATCAATGGACCTCCTTGGAATCTAGATTGAGTCACATAGTGGATTGTATTGGTTTGAGTATTTCATTTATGCATATGTGACATATGATCGATTATAATATCATTTTATATATGGATCATTGAGAATGTTTTGTTGATGGATGTAGGATGAAAAATGCTTGTTAATCTGACTCACATAAGGAGTAAGGAGGCCATGCACATAGACCATATATTGAGGGAGAGGTGTGGCAGATTCCCTGTCACAACATACTAGCACTCTCTTCATGGCTTGAATTGTAGGTGATTACCTAGTTCGAGAGGTCCACGATGTCGTGAGGGAAGACTGAGAAAGTCGCTCATGAAGATTTCTAAGGGGCGCGCAATAAGGCAGGGTCCTTATTCCTTAGAATCCCTTAATCTCTCACAAGGTTGCCTGAATGGAGTGTTGACTCCAGGGGTTGGACAACTACCAAAACAAGTCAAAGGCGAGTGGCACCCTTGGAGCACAAAGTGCGTCTTGAAGGGCACATCGTGGAAATAAAACTTGAGTCAATGAATCTAGGTGGCCTAGAAAACCTTGAGTGAATAATTAAACCTTGTAAAATCTTTAATCATTGTTGGATTAATTAATTAATTAAGGATTGAAATTATTGATTGTAAATCCCAAGTGAAAGTCTAATCCTATTCATAAATTAAGCCTAAGTCTAAGTTGGTAAGAAGACTAAAACTAAATTATAAATTAAATAATGAGGGGATGAAGTAAATCAATTTAAGAATTAAGAAAAGGTGAAATATGTTTAAAGATTTGATATAAGTCACATGTGTGCAAGAAAATATAAAAGGGGGTTTTTAAAATAAGAAAGAAATAAACATGAAAGAATGTGTACACATAGAAAGGAATCTAGAGTCTAGCTACCACTAGTTAACTAGGAGAAGAATCATATTTTAACTCAACTAAGATTTAGTAAGGCGTCAATCACTAAATGAGAATATGTGGAATAAAGATATAACTAGGAGTGATTTAAGGAGCGCTTTTAGGAAAGGTGAGAGAAATTGACTTTAATTAAAATAAAATGTGGAATTACTTGTGCAACTTGTGGAGAGGGTGACAAGTTTACGGGGGGAATAATTATAAATTATTTAATTAAAAAATGAATTAATTGTGCAAGTGGGAATGTGTCATAAAGCAAGTGGTCTAAAGGGAAAAGGGATCGCACTGGTTATGGGTAAATTTATGCTGCAGAATTTTTGACTGGTTTTGCTTGTGAGAGTTGGGATACCCATCTTGAGAGAGAGTGGTGGCTCTACCTTGCGAGGCAATATTGGAGCTAGAGGATTTCTGTTTTTGTGTGCATGGCCCCTTTGCAGCTTCGGGGGATAAGAGGGAAGAAGAGTGCCCTTAGCGTTGGTTGGGAGGTACCAGTGAAGTCTCAATGATTAGCAAGTGGGAGGTCAGAAGGAACGTCATTGCCGAAGAACATATCATTAGAAATTTGAAATGTAATAAGATTTTGGGATATATATATATATATATATATATTTCTTTTCAACTCTTCTGTGTTAAAAAATCTGATATCAATTTTTTGCAATTCTCATAATGGTTGTATTATAGAAGAATTTTTTTGAGACTGGAATTTCTTTTAATTTTCAAAAACGATTCTAGATTATCTTATTTCTCCATTTCCATTCACTGATTCGTAGGCTTTATTCTTAGATTTCTATTTAATGATTTTAACCAAAACACAATGAAAGTAAGCCAGGGAATCCGCTATGGATTTGATTGTAGATTGAATGTTTGAGATTCTAATTAACCCGTTGTAATTCTAAGTTTCAAAGATAATTCCGCTGGAAACTGTAGAAGTAATCTTGATTAAATTCTTGGTTCACTGTCCGTCCATTCTGGTCCAGGATTTAAAACTTTTTGGGTGCTTCCAATCTCTATACAGTTCTTATTTAAAAAAAAATATGTATGTATGCTTCCTTTACCAAAAATAGCTCAGGAAAATGACTTCTTTTATCGAAAATTTTGAGAATGAAATCATGGATATACAACACCTCCTTATTACTTCTGAATCGTTTGAACATATTGTTAAATTAATTCATGCTGGTTACACTGTGATTCCTCTGATGGTGTAAATACTCCCAAGATAGCACCTAAGCCAATCTCTAAACCTAACATGTTTTTGCTATGGTAGAAGTAGGAACTTGAAATGTGTTGAGATTGGTGATGGTTGGTGCAGGGGGCTTTGGAAGTTTTAAATTCGTTTTTTTTTCTTAGAGTAAAATATCGAAGGGTAATTCCACTCAAATACCAGAATTCCTATTGATAACTAGTTCAGACATTCCATAGAACCCTTACAATAGATTGTTTCCTAGTTACTTACGACCCCTGTCTTGAATTATTCCTGAGAACCTAACTCCGTTGACCCTTTCGTCAAATTATATTCGTGACTACATCCCTTGGGAATTTAATGGGTGTAATGTTGGATCCAATGCTTGGAATTTTACTTCTGTCAAGGTCCCATAACTCTAATTTTTAACTAAACCCAACTCCTCCATCCAATGGGCATTAGGGTATGATGGAGTTTAATGCAATTATGGAATGGTTAAATGGTGGATCATGTTTTAAGTATTATGCACACCAAAAGCCCATATTCAATTGTGTGATAGTGCCCATATAGAAGACTGATTCATAGATAACGTTGTGTGCTTCCATCCACAATGGGTTCTTCCCTCCCTCGCGTGTGGGATTTCGTTGATGCCTGGTGTGAGTACCCTACCTGGTGACGACTATACCATCTTTGATTAACCATCAATCTCTAATTGGAGTAAGAGCACACCTGAGTTATCCCTTTGCGTTGCTAAAAATTGATTTTAGAGTGCTTGACGGGATGGTGTTAGCCTTGTTCCTTGTTATCCTTTTAATTTTTTCATCCAAGTTTGATATCTGGAGTTATGAAAGAAACCGTGCAAACCTAGGAAGGTGACTCTCGTGGTCGTGTAACATGGTTTTACACCATCCTTCTTGATTTTTGTGCAAACCATTTTACTTTCACCTTATCTGTATGACCTTTCCTTTGCTCTCATTTTCCCCCTAGTCCACGCTAAATTTTTCATAGTCGACTGCGAGAAAGACATGAGACAGTCCAATTAGTTAATATTGTTGATAGTAGTTGAAGTTCAGAAATCCATTGGAAGCCTGCGCACACCCAGACCATCTCTGGTGTAACAAGTGTAATCGATGCCGAGTTAAAACCTAAACATGGAAAGGACACAATGGTTCTCCCGCCACTAACTTATTAAGTTATATACTCGTTCATTAACACTCGAAGTTGATGGATTGTTCTTAGACTTCATTCAAAGGTTACGAATCCCTTGAACCTTGAAATATTACCTTGTCTTGCAAACAAAATTTGTTCCTCAACCTCATTTTACCCCTGAACCTACTGAAGTCGTTTTGGAGCATTGGAATTTATATTTATCACTAAATTAAAAGGATAGAGGTACAATCCTAAGGATAATGTCATTGATGATCATAGGGAAGAAAAAAGGGGGTTTTATTCAAATTCAAATATATGGGAGGATTCCCTTAAGAAAAATTAAATGATAATTACTTATTGCAAACACAAGATTTTCAAAAATTGATGGAATCGATTAAGCTTAGCATCGCATTATCTGATGTGAATGCTCCATTTATCGTATTTCTTTTTAAGTTATGCATAAGGTCATATATGGGCACAATAACTGATTGTTGAGGTGTACAATTGTTTTATGGCCCTTAGTGAGAATTGTCGTCACATTAACTTAGTAGAACTGAAGGGAACCTTTAAAAGGAATGACTAAGGTTTAAGTTAGAATAATTCTGGCCTAATTTAAAATGAGGGAGAAGGATACAAAATTTCTAGATCTCCATGTTAATGGATTTAGTTGCCTTCTAAGGTATCTTGTATTGGTGTAGGTGTATGGGTTAAAGTGAGCAAGACAAATATTAATAACCAATAATATTTCAATACTGATTGTGATTTATTTATTTCTTGCAAGACTGGTATAATGAACAAGTTGTGAATTACTGTGTTTAAGGACTTATGTATTAACGAGGGATGTTGCTTGATTGTATATTTACTTATGCGGTTCTTATCTAATCTGATGTGTTTTCCTCGTACCCTTTGCACTCGATTATTCTTGATTGATTAAGTAATTAGATTATCTTATGCCATTAAAATAATGTTGAACTATGATTGATTGAGTGATTAGATTCTCTTGCGCAATTAAAATAAGGTTAATATATGATTGATTGGGTAATTAGATTTCTATTGTGCCATGAAATAATGTTGATGTATGATTGATTTAGTAATGAGTTTACTCTTGTGCCATGAAATAATGTTGATGTATGACTGATAATATAGTATGGAGTTATGAGTTGTGATTGATTAAGGGACTTAGATACTTCCTTGTTCCTAAGAACAGTCGCCAATCTTGAGACCTTAAATGGTCAAAATAAATCAGATGAATCCTGTACTTGAGCGTTGCTTATGTGTCTTGGAGGTCCTAGCCATGCAGGATAGGTTGGGCAGGTAATTCTTTTAATGTTCAGTGACGCGGTTGATCATTTACTTGTATTTTGCTTTAGTTGATCGTTATGTGTTGAGTCGCATCACTAATTGTGATTATGTGTTGTTCATGTGTCACTATTGATTATGTTAATGCGATGATTTGTGTCGTTAATAATTATGATAATGTGAGTTTGTGATGCGATTAATTATGTTGGGATTTTTTAAAATTAGTAATGCAAAAAAAATTTATTTTACCTATTGTACATCACTAAGCTTGGTTGTAACGGAGGGTCGTTACAAGGATCCCACAATATACATCCCTTAAATCCATCACCATAACCAACAAATATGTACTTCCTTAACTAAATCTAACCAACCAAGACAAGTGAGCCTTCACCTTTTCACCTCTAGGAAAATTTCAATGGAGTGTCCTAAGCCCTTTAAAGGCTTCATTACATGTAATACAGGGGCTCTAAAAAACACGATCTACCAAGAAACATGTTTCTGAAACTACGACGCATGACCTAATTCCCCCCATGACCAAAAACAACCAAAATTCTCTTAAAGACATGGTATCCAGGAATACCACATGCTCCCCCCTATCACCTAGGTTGTTTAGACTTTATTAGTGACATTTCAAAACTAGGGCACACATGTTTAACTAGGTCTTACAGTCATATACCCATTTACATATAATAATAATAAATAATTGTCAATTCCACCTTGAACTTTTCATTCAATACTTTCACTATTGCTTCGAATCTAAGTAAGCCCGTCAACACTCTAATTCCATGTTCGACTTGCCACAATTACAAGAAGATCTAACTCTACCTCCTTCTACAAATCATTATAACAATGCACGACCATTTGTTGAGTCATTCCATTAAACACTTCGCGTGCATCCCCCAAACTGTAGAGTTGCATACATAAGCAATATACCCAAGAGGAAACCTTGCTCTAACCACTTCCATGGCTTCCAACTCCACCGCCTTGCCAACCTTTCTCCTTAGCGTCCAACAACGTTTTGAACTCATAGGGTTTTTACTTCTCACAGAGAGAGTGCCAAACCCTCAATTCATTTTTAGTTGTCTCACCTTCTCTGCACGAGAATGAAAATATTTCCTTAGCTCTCACAAACCTTCATCTGATATCAACTATGATACCACTTGTTGGAATTTCGGCCTAGAAACAAAATTAATAAACAAAGACAAAAATAGAGAAATACAAAACATCATTCACAACATAATAATAAAATGGGGGAAATAGTAATATTTATTACTCATCCAACAATAGAGAAATGGATGCAAGTCTCAAGAAGCTCCTCATGGGATTCTACATTTAACCAAAAGATATCTCAAGCATTTCCAGACATACGGAAAGGCAAATGCTTGAGAAACCTCCAAACGAATGTAATGACAAATGTATGTATTGTCACAACCCAACATTTAATTGGTTTCAAACCCAGAACCACCAAAGTCTCTTCCTTCTAAAGATCCAAATCTAGAGTTCTTTGAGGAGAAGAAATAAAAAGATATATGAACTAGAGAATGGGGCTATTTAAAGATTCCCATGGCAATATTCAAAGACTTTCTTTTATTCCTTGTTCATAGATTCAAAATTTGTTAGTGGTGTTGTATTATTACTGTTAGATTCAAAATGAGGCTATAAAGTTTATATGGTTTAAAAAAAAAGAAAATATTGTTAGTAATAAGTTTTGACGAATATAAAATGAAAATAACTTACACACACACACACACACACACACACACACACACACATAATATGATGATGATGATGATGATGATGATGATGAACGTCCAACGAGACCATTTGGTCTATCGGACCTTAAGAAGGTAAGAGATTACTTCAATTTATTTAAAAAAAAAAATTCTATGCTCAAAACTCCTTGAGAGAAGCATTCCAAGATCACCATAGTTTTGATGAAATAGGAGGTTAGGTAAGAGATTACTTCAATTGATTTAAAATTGTTTTTCTATGCTCAAAAAGCCTTGAGAGAAGCATTCCAAGATCAACATAGTTTTGATGACTTAGGAGGTTAGGAAGGTCGGTAATGTGGAAAATGTTTTTAAATTGGAATCTAATATGGGTATAGGCAAGGAAATCCAAGAGGAAGTGTTTTTCATATTCTACCCGCTTAGTATCACAAATGTGACAAATTCTCTCATCCCATGGTATTTTAGCAATGTTGATTTTCTTCTTTGCACTTTTCAAAATTGAGAGGTAATTTTGTTTTTCTAAATTAGGGTTGACCACCTCCTTGTAGTATCTTAATTTCCTTTTATCCACTAATTATTTAACACACCACATATAAGAATTGACATGTTTATGCCATCCCCTCTTGAGTCAGTGATAGTTTTTGCTAATGTTTGAAGCAATTTTGAGAAGCCTCTTGTCATCCATGTTCTTTATCTTGTTCTCGTACATTAGGTTTTTAATCATAACAATACTCTCAATAAGAAAAAAACTTACTTTTTTCTCTCTATATAAACCCTATATTACACAAATATATATTAACTCAATTTATTAAATATTCAAAATGCCACAAAAATATTTAAAATGAATAATTTAACTTAAAATATATTTAAAAAAGATTTTAAACCCTCAACATTTTTAATAAGAATAGATTTATAAAAAGTATTTCTAATTTTTTTATCTTTTACAAAAACTTTCAACAAGTTAATATTAATTAAATTAACTTGAGAAAATTAATATTAATTATATGTATGGTACCATTTATAAGCTGAACCATTTTCTAGCCAACCCTAGTAAATTTAAATAATTTCTCGGCTTGGCGACTCAACACTTTATTTATCATTCTATTAGATCATAGTTTTTGTTCCAACTAAAGTAGTTTTGATTTTTGACTTATTTTTTCACTTTGTAAACCATTTAAACACTCATCACTTTACCTAATTTTTAAACAATCGTCACTTTACCTAATCACTTGGTCCGACGGGATATAAATCACATCAAAATTTTGAATTCCCACAATCCTTATCGGACTAATCCCTCGACCTCCTTTGTCCCGTAACGCTCCAATTTGAGTAAATTAGTACATTGTACGCATTGTTGGTACTCTTTTTTTTTCCATCTAGGAAGCTTCTAAACCTATGTCCTTTTCCCCCTAATATATGTCTTTTTGACACGTTTTCCATCCATCCTGGCCTAATAAAGACACTACAATAAAGATTAGGTAATTTCTTGTTTTATTTTTAATTGTTAAAAATCAGCAAGTTAAAATAATAAAAAATTGGATTTTATCAATAATTTGAGGAATAACTTTGTTCTTGTAATCCGTCATTCACCTAGATGGTTGCAGGCCAAACTGGAGGAAATGAGCACGTGGGTTTTGATCCTTGTCTTCATACTACAGTGTGTACAATGTGTCCTCTTGTAGGTGAGAAAAAGAGCCAGAAACTTGTCGGTCAATGCTCCAATCAACACGGGCATCAACAAGCAATTCTACAACAAAAAAATCAGAGATTCGATCCGATTCATGAAATCATAGCATCATCACTCAAATTAGATTGAACCAACTTATCTAGGAGCTAGTCAGTACTATCATTACTCCATGAGAGTATTTCTAGGATAGGCTTTGTATAAATAATGTGAAAAGGAAGCTTTGAGAAAATTTGAATTAGAGAAAGAACTTCTGTTTTAAATAGACTTTATGCTCTAAGAAGAGCCTTGATTTCCTTTAGTTGGTTGTCTTCAAATATGCAACTTTCATAATTCAACAATGTACTAGTGCAAAAACCTACATCCATTGAGGTAACATAACCTTATAACTTTCTTTTACTGCCAGTGAAACTATGATAAACCTAGATTTAAGAGGTTATAATTGAGTTTAGAATTCTTTGCATTTGAATGAATGATTGACATCCTTATAATATGCAATTCTCACAATCTAACAAAGTACCATTGCAAGAGCCAACAATCATTGTGGCAACACAGCTTTGCAACCTAAATTTCCACCAGTAAGGATGTGATAATTATAAGATTGAAAGTCTTAGATCTTAATATAGAGTTCTTTCACTCTGAATGTGTGTGTGTTAAGCATTATTTTCAACCTTTAGTTTTCACAAGTCGACATAGCATTGTTACAAGAGCCTTCTCTTGTAGAGGCACTAAAGTTTAACATGTTTTCCTACTAGTGGAACTATGACAAACTTAGGTTGAAAGAATCGGTTCTTGTTTGAAGTCTTATAGATTAAGTTAAATTGCATTTTCCTTTTAACGACTAGTTAAAAATTTGCATTAGTATTTGATGATCATTTTCAATGGATTTCATTCTTAACTTAAAGGAATGTAGAACAAGTTTCAGATTTGCATAAATGGGACACTATTTGCATAGCTACGAAGACATTCGAAAATGACCTAAAAATGAAAAACATTCCACCTTCGGTTCTTCCTAACTTTCACGGTATGACCTCTGAATACCTTGATCCATTTTTGTTTGAATTTTATATTTTATGTCGTACATATGGATATAATGATTATGCTCACAAGATTCACTTGTTTCCTACCACTTTCAAGGGAACTTTAAAATAGTTTATGGGACTAGGAGAAAATACCATTGGGTATTGGGACACCATGAAAAAAAAATTCCTTAAGAAATATCAAGCTTATTGCAGACCATGAGATTCCAAAGAAGAAAATTTCAGGATGGGTCAGCAAGAGGATGAGAACTTAGAGGACTATCTGGAGAGATTTTTGTATAATTTTCAAAAATCAAAACATAGTTCTTTAAATTTTGATATTCTTTGTACTATATTTTTAAATGGCATTTGTGACGAATATATTGATATTATTAACCTCATGGGCTTTGGTGATATTTTATCCTTATTGTTAGCACTGAGAGTCACCCTCATACTGTAAGAGGAGAAGCCCAATACCAATCAAAATGTAAATGGATTAAAATTATTTGAATAGGTGGATCAACAAGATGAGAAAGAAGGGAGTGCGCAACAAAATGTCTGCAGAGGCATTCCATTGGGCATAGAGTCATAACATCCTACAGATAAAAGGAAATCAAATTGTATATCAGACAAAGAGATATATAATGATGAGTAGAAGCATGGTGAATATGACAAAAGGAAGAACATCCATTATACATAGATCCTTTCTACAATAGATAAAGATTTGCTTAAACAATGAACAATGATTTAATGGGCAAGCTACAACAGATCCTCTGTTGTTCATGAATCCATCAATCAATGGCATCGATGATCCTCAAAACCTGCAATATGTTCAAGCAAGAAGATAACAAAGAAGTGGGAAAACAAAGAATACAATCTGATAACAACTCTCATGAATCTGTAATGGCAGAAAATGTCATTACAAAAAGGCCCTCAGGCTTACAAATGAGCAACTAAAATTGCTCTCTCAAGCCTCTCTTTGCTCATGAATTCAACCCTCCTCTCCTCTTGTACAATGAATATATATCCATATAGGTCCTTTTCAGCTCACCCATTCGAACTCCAACCACTTTCCATAAATAGAAACAACTACAAACATAAAATGGAACATTTTAACTCATTTCTTACTTTTCATGAGGCAAAATTCTGAAAACTAGGCTTCATAATGCCACTTGTAATTATGAAACTATAGAAACCGTGTACAATATGAGAATGGTTTTTGTATATAAGCTTGTTATAAATAAAAACCTCTCTTGGTTTCTTGAAATGCATCTCCAGTTGGTCAGAATATGTGTCACAAAAACGTGTCTCAAACATGAAATCATGAAAAATGAAAACATAGGGCTCAAACATTATTTTGAATATCTCAATCCGTGACACCTGCATGAAAAATGAAAGAATTTAATGTTTATGTGTCTATTATTGAAAATAACCTCCTTGGGATTTTGAAAATTCATCCTGGTTCACCTGAAAATCCTCCTGGAAGTCAGCTGGTAAAAAATACTAGTTCAACAGTCTAGAACAAAGTTTCTATAACACATTTTGTAGCGCATTTCGTAGTGCTTGTCTAAAATCACAGAGCCTGAGTCAGTTCATAGATCCAAAGTAAAATCATTTAGACAAACCCTTCCTGACCTCCAAACAAGACAAAAAATCTCATGGAGTACCTGATGACTATGAGGTTGATGTTGGTAATTTTGAATTTGCACCAGGATTCTTGCACCCTATCCAACCTACAACCCTCTTCCTTAACTAGTTCGCAGTGTCGACTCAACTATAGCTTGCATACTCCAAGGAGGATGTTAGTTGATGGTATGACATAATAGCAGGAGATATGGCTAAATGTAGGATTTGAAAACCATAAATCCTCCTTTACATGATCAATTTTATGTGTTAACATCTTGCTCCACAGGGGATGGAGACATCCCTGTGAGGCTCCAAGAACCTAGAAGTTCCATTTGCCTTATCCATTCCATCTTTGTCCAGGAAAGTTGTATTCCTGAGAGCACCTTTGCTCTTTATTTGAAACTGAAAATATCACATAGTGAAAACAAAATCACTGCAAACAAGATGCTTGAGATCTGAGCTTTATTCTTCCTACTCCTACTCTATCCAATTGCTTCCTCAAGATCATGCAAAATCATGCTTCCAATGAAGCCATACAAGGAATTGATTAACAAGCCAAACTCTTTGTATGTGTTTCAGAAAAATGAAGACTAGAACAAAAATCAACACTTGATTGTAAGTTTGATTTTTAGATTTATCATGAAATGAAGACTGAAACCTTGAATCCATGAAATCCTCCATATAGATAGCAACTGGATCATGAAAAGCAGAAGAAGTGAAATTATGACAATAAAAGGTTACCTCAGCCTGATATTGTTCCAACCGAAGATCAAATATTCTAGGCATATTCTCTTTTCCATGGAAGCTGGCACTTTTAGCTATCTGCAAATCTGAACATGGATGCAGACTAATTTCACTACTAGTCCTAGGTTGTTTGATGTTGTCTGCATATCCAGGTTCAAACAAGGTGAATGCAGGTTTGGTGATTTGTAGAGATGGCTGCTCAATGTCTTCAGCAAACCTAGGATGGTTGATTTCCTCACAATGATGTTCCTTAATGAATGAAGAAAAATGATCTATAGTATGGTCTTGAAATTCCTTCATATCCTCATCAAAATATGATTCATAGTTGTCATACATTGGTTGGATGCTCCTTAAGTCAACAAAATTTGATGTAGGGATTTGCTCTTCTTCATCTGAATACTCATCAAAGATAGGTTAGCCCAAAACTCTTTTGTCTTGCAAATAAAGATGAGAAATCTCTTGATTCTTCTCCTCAATCACAGGTGAAAATATATCATAGGAAACCTCTTGAGGAAATTGAGAAAACTCCTCTTCTACAAATATTTCTTCTTTTAAATATGAGACATCAGGTGCATCAGGGGCAAGATATAATGCATCTACAACTATGGAATCATAGGCACTATCATCGATCATATCTTGAATACCTTATTCTCAGGAAATAGAAAGAGAAAATTTTTCATCCATATCTTTATTAAAATACTCACTTCCATCCTTACTACTAGAAGAAAATACATGTTGAATATCTGAATGAAACTCCTCACAAAAATGCTCGAAAATGATTTCAACCAGGTAAATACTCTTGTTATATGAATTAAAAGAATCGTGAAAATCCTTCAAAGAATGGATACTAGCAATAGGGAGAGATTGACACCATTCATGAGCATGTTCTTCTAAATAAAATATAAACATCTTGATCAAGACATCCTCGTGAACAAAATTATGTTCAAGCATGCATTTATGAAAATTTAATAAGTGCTCACCAAGATGATCATGCTTGATTCCTCCGAATCTTGGAAGATAATCATCCCATTTAGGTATAATTGGCACTAGATGTGGAAAACCGACTATATTTGAGAAATCACAAAAAACATACCTTCGAGCCAAGATAACTTCCATTGCTATTGTTGTCCCATATCAGTAAATTCACCAATAGGTTCTTCCTTCATGGAGTGGAATCGCCAGGTGAAAGATGTAGTCTCGAATATGTGACCAACCCTTGTTCACCATCGAAAGATGGATCTGATTAATGTCGTTCTCCCAGGGAATATTTCTTCACTTCCGTCCCTGACAACGCCGCCAAGAATGTTAGAACTGAGAGTCACCCTCAAAATTCCAGAGGATAAGCCCAATACCCATCGAAATTTAAATGAATTTAAATGATTTGAATAGGTGGATCAACAAGATGAGAAAGAAAGGGAGAGGGAAACAAAAAGTCTGCAGAGGCATTCCATTAGGCATAGAGTCATAACATCCTACAGATCAAAGGAAATCAAACTATATATCAGACAAAGAGATATATAATGATGAGTAGAATCATGGTGAATATGAAAAAAGGAATAACATCCATTATACATAGATCCTTTCTGCAATAGATAAATATTTTCTTAAACAATGAACAATAATTTAGTGGGCAAGCTACAACAAATCCTCTGTTGTTCATGAATCCATCAATCAATGGAAGCTATGATCCTAAAAAACTGCAATATGTTCAAGAAAGAAGATAACAAAGAAGCGGGAAAACAAAGAAGACAATCGGATAATAACTCTCATGAATCTTTAATGGCAGAAAATGTCATTACAAACAGGCCCTCAGGCTTACAAATGAGCAACTAAAATTTCTCTTACTCTCTCAAGCCTCTCTTGGCTCATGAATCCAACCCTCCTCTCCACTTGTACAATGAATATATATCCATATAGGTCCTTTCCAGCTCACCCATTCAAACTCCAACCCCTTTCCAAAAATA
>SNQJ01S0039522.1:101257-118268 GCA_010110895.2 Picea sitchensis | reverse complement strand
AAACTATTAATGTAATGACCATGGAAACAATGCAAAATCTCAATATCAGTAATCTTCAATCCACACTGACAATATTGGAAATGATAGATAGATATCGAGTAAAACCTGAGGGTGTACTAGATGATATCATTGTATCTTTGGACTCATGAGAGTTTTCTATAGATTTTGTAGTTCTTCAACCTAAATATTCGACCTACATTAACAATATTGGAAATGTAAGATAGATCTCGAGTAAAACTTGAGGGTGTAGTAGATGATATCATTGTATCTTTGGAATCATGGGAGTATCCTGTAAATTTTGTAATTCTTCAACCTAAATATAACTTGGGAGCACACCCCTTAATACATGGAAGACCTTTGTTAGCCACAACTGATGCTCTCATTAGTTGTTGTAATGAATCCTACTACCATATATATATATATATTTTAATTTCATCAATAAATGTGCACTTGTATTGTTATACTTAGAATTTTTATTGTATGTAGTTGATTAAATGTTTATCATATATTATTGTTTGATACTCTTATCTAATTTTCATGGTGTTTCCATGACAAGATAAATACTCATTGTTGCTCAATACCATATTTCAATTCTTCCATCATACTATTCATCAACTTTACATGAGTCTTTTCTTCTTCTCATGTATTGCAACTTACTTTACTATTTTTTTATGTTATGCTTTCATTCATATACAATAACACTATATTACTCATCATAGGACACGTTTTGGTGCCATTTATGATCTTTTTCAGTACTGCACCTAACTAGTACTCTACTCTTTACTATGACGTGGTATACGATTTCAACTCTAAGTCATATGTAACATCACCTAACACACCAATTGTTTTTTTTAATATTTCCATTTTAAAGCGCATATCTATATAATTATTCTTAACATATGGTTTATTATCATTCCATTCATAAAATTATTTGATACAGTTATCTAATCACCATGGTTGATCATGACAGAATAAAGAAATAAATGATGTTCATTATTATATATCAGATTTGTCATCATACTGATCATCGAATTATCATGAGTCCTATTGACCATCATAGGTAAATGCATCTTACCTTTCTAGATCTCTTTGATATAAATTATTCCTACTGAAACCTTGTCTCACTACCTGTAACTGATTTCTATACTTTGGAGAGACAAGTTGTATTTCCAAACCTTAAATATATTTGGTAATACCTTTTCCTTTTACCTTTATTAAAACTCTCATTCTGTCCAGGTTCAAGGACATTATCGTCATTTGTAAACTATGTATTAATTGCTAATAGTTTAATCAACCCAAATCAAGGGTTCATATCCATAATGATTATGGATTATATTTTGTTTATATAAACCATGGAGTATGTACAAAGGTAAAATTAATTACACTAAATTATTTATTAAAAAAATCCATTACACTAAATTTTAAAATTGTTTATACACCTATGTTATCTAGGCTTCATCCTTGGGGTTTCTATCACTATGAACCTAACACTTTCGAGATTAGGATACTCATGAATCTCTTTGTTACGAAGCTAAAAACCAGTTGTCAACAACAAGAGAGATGTATACATCAAATCATATTAAGGACTCGAGTTAATTCAATGTTCAACACTGAATTAATGACCCATTAAAATTACCCGGGGTTATGAAAACATAACACTTTACCTTTGTGAACAAGCAACGTCAAATCTGTTTTGGTAAATCCATTATTTTGAACCTCGAGTCCTTTTGAATT
Source organism: Picea sitchensis (assembly GCA_010110895.2). Lineage (NCBI taxonomy): Eukaryota > Viridiplantae > Streptophyta > Pinopsida > Pinales > Pinaceae > Picea > Picea sitchensis. The sequence goes on along the minus strand of SNQJ01S0039522.1, from coordinate 116,534 downwards.
TGTTAATTCATTGTTCAACAGTGAATTAATGGCCCCAATACCTCCAATAATGTTAATGGCCCATGGAGGTAAAACTAAAATAGGTGAAGTACCTCCAGTGATTTTAATGGCCCCATTAATACCAAGGTTCAAAAGAATGGCTTCACCAAAACAGATTCAACGTTGCTTGTTCACAAAGGTAAAGGGTTGTGTTTTCATAACCCCAGGTTTCCCAATGAAAATTAACTCGACTCACATCGATTTCTAACTTGTATACATTAGTTTACAGGGTGGTTGATGCCTTTTGGAGCATGAACCTTTTTGAATCTTGACACCCAGAGTGTATCCATGTATCTAGATTTTGGTTCCTCTCATTAAGAATGAGGCTAACGCTTCAAATCGTTATAAGCTATGGAATTATTTTGGGTTTGAGCAAATACAATTCCACCATTAATTTCAGGGTTTACTTTACCATATAGATAAACTTATCTTTAATTCTCAGAAGTAAATTTATTTTTTAGGGTTTTAATATCAACATTGTAGACACCATTGTTTGCATTTATTTAACCTCTGTGTGTGTATTCGTATTTGTATGAAAACATTGGCTTAACCTTGTCGCTCAAATATTTGTCTCGGAACACACTTCATTTAATTTCATGACTTGTGATTAATTATATAGAATTATTTGACTCTAGAGAGTATTTTTTACAATGACTTCCACTCTTACATCATTACTCTTCATTGATAAGTCATACCCTCTTTTATTAGGGTCGATGAAGCATAGTTCTGATTGTATATAATGGGTTTTATCATAGGTTTTAGTTGATATCATATGGCTTCCATAATATTTAACCAGGTTATCCTTTTTATACTATTTTCCACTCTATTTATTCATGTATATGCATATATAAAATCTTATAACTTTTATCCACTCTATTTATTCATGTATATGCATATATAAAATCTTATAACTTTTATTTGGATTCTTGGATTTATTGTAATTATATAAAGAAATAATTTTTATAATTTTGTGTATGGTATAATTGTTGGATCATGTTGTCATTGATGCCAACAGATTGATGTCAAAGGATTGATGTCAAAGAAACAATGTATTGTCATAGTATATTGATGGATTATGTATTGTCTTTGATGTCAATGTATTGATGTCAAGTCGAGTCATAGTCATATGATGTGATGCATAGATGAAGATGGATTGATGTGGTTTCATTGATATATGATGCATAACTAGATTGATGTAAATATGACTCATTATTGTCTTATCATGGTTGATAAGGAGTACAAATGGATGAAATCCAATGTGGTCCCCTTATGGTGAAAGCAATCATGGAAAGATGCTTTGCGATTGAGTTATCCTAGAAGTATGGTAAGAGAACCCATGCTTAATTGTGGAATAATGAGATGAATATTAGTGAATTTTTCAGTGAAACTATCCTAGATGGATAGTTCTTGTCATGTCATTTCCGGTGGTATGTGGAACATCACATAACTCCTCACGGTTTGAGAGTTATGGCCTTACGAAGTTGGAGGACCCTCATATGATCGATAGAATCCCCAAAAGGTCAAAGAAGTCAAAGTGATTACAAAGAAGAAATTATTTAAATAATAAAGTGAAGTGATAAATTCAAAGAGGATTATTTAAATAATAAAGTGAATGGATAACTTTCTAATTAAGTAAAGTGGTTATAGAAGGGATAACCCTAAAATGAGGAAAATGGGTTAAGTGGTCAAGTGGCTATTGGATATATGGACAAGTGGCAATTGGACAAAGTTGGACATAAGTGACTATGTGGACAAAGTGGCTATGTGCACAAAGTGGCCAAGAAGATGTTTCTAAGGAAGCTACTTGGAGAGTATAAATAAGAGGCAAGGGTCTCTTGTGAGACACATCTCTTGAGCATATAGTGAATATCTATTATGAGAGAGAGAGATGGACTAGAGGATCTCATGGATGCACCAGAGTTTCCATAAGTCTGAGATATTGATGGAGAAAGTTTCACAATTTCATAAAAACTATTTTCTAAAGGAGTACGTGAGCAATAGTGGGCCAGAGAGTGTACATATGTGGGAAACAGTGGGCCAGGGAGCATACATACGCGGGCTGCAGTGAGCCAGAGCACGTACACACACATGATGAAGGAGGACAAAGCGCGTACATTTGGACGAAGTCATGAAGAATTGAGTGTGAGTCGGTGCTAGATTCTTGAAGGCTGAAGTAAGTTCCAGATATGCATTCTATGGGCTCAAATCTGCCATAGAAACTCTGGTATGGTTACATAGTTGTCTTGATGGATACTCTTGCTTATTGTATGGTGAATTCTTAAGGCATTCTTGGTATGGCTGTCATGATATGGTTATGTTGGTTGATTGATAGAGTGATAAACACTCTTATGATTCAATACTGATATGATTTCCATAGTATAATGGTTGCTTATACATGATTAAGTAACATTCATATTGTATGGTTGAGGAGCATGAGTAAGTTGTTGGAGAGAATAGATGTTTTGTGACTGGTTATGGTTCAGATTGGACAGTGAAAGATAAAAGTGGATGTGACTGAAGGATGCAGAGGATTTGAGTTTATCAAGGAGAGAAAACCCTAATTGTTCAAAAGGAATACGCAGGATGTAGTACAGACAGGTCGCGCACATACGCGAGCTATACTACCAGCAGGGTGCATACATACACGTGCTACACTACTGACAGGTCGCGTACCTATTGAAAGATTGGTGTTTGTTGAGGATTGAATCCTCTTCTCAGTTGGTGCTGAGTTGTGTAAGCTGAGTCTTGCATGGCAGAGCCGGTGCTCTTGTGGAGTTGTAACTCTATTAAGTTGTTGCTGATAACCCAAGGATTGTAGTCCGTAGTAAGAAGAAAATTGTACATACATCTTGTTTTCTTTGTGTTCATTGTGATGATGGATTATTGCTGATATATGTTTACATACAATTGGTTATAAATGATAGTAATAAGTGATGAGTAAATGGTGATTTCTAACTAAGGAGTTTTTGTGAAAGGAAGTTGAAATAGATCCCTACACTGATTCACCCCCCCTCTCAATGTGGTTGGTGTGTCCAACAATTGGTATCAGAGAAGGCCTTCACTATAAGCCTTAACAAGCTTGGATGAGATCCATGGACACACAAATGGATGATGATGTTCCAATCCTTGATGAGGAAAATGATTCTACATGGAGAATAGAAATGAAAGTTCATTTGAAGGAAATAGGAGCGGTTGTTTGGAAAGAAGTTATTGGTGGATCAGTTCCTTTGAAGAACAAGTCAAAGTTTGTAGCTCAAAGGGAAGAAAAGAAGAATGATGCATTGGCTCTCAATACCATTCTTAGTGGACTCTCAAGTTCTATCAAAGAGAGCATGGGACAATGCACTTCTGCCAAGGATCTATGGATAAAGCTAGAGAATACATACCAAAGAAAAAAGGAAGACCTTGAAGACAATTCCATCAAGATCAATGAAGGTAAAGAATCTCCAAAATACCCTGATTACAATATTTCAAAAAGTGATGATGTTGAATATTTCTCTACAAGTGAAGAAGAAAATCTAGAAATAGTTTGTGTAGAGTTAGATGATAGTTATCCCATGGAAGAAGTAGAAGAAGAACTATCAGAGCTTAAAAAGAAAGTTGAATGGGGTCTATTTGAATACAACTATGACCATTGTTACATAGAATATAGCTGTCTTTCTGAGAACACTAAAAAGTTTCTTAAAAAGAATCAAAGACATATTTTGAAGTTAAAGGAAATGCTCAAAGAACAAGAAGAAAGTAAAAAGACTCAATTAGAAGAAAAGGAAGAAGAGATCAAAAGACTAAAGAATGAAATAGAAGAAAATAAGAAGGTATATGATGAGATTAGCAAAAGTCTTGAAGTTAATGTCCATCTCAAGATCCAAATTGAAGAAGCCAAAAGGATAGAGGAACTATTAAAGAATCAAGTAAATGACAAGGAAGAGTCATGTCATAAGCTGGAAGCTGAAATTGTTGATCTTAGAAATAAAGTACAGAAGTCAAACAAATTCTTGAATAGATCAACAATCTTGAATGATATCTTGGATAGTCAAAGATCACCAAATGATAAATCAGGTCTTGGATACAACAAATAAGATGCATATGTTGAAGCAAGCACCTCAAAGAAGCATGAGGTAAGTCCCTTACTCTCAAAAGATGGAAATAGTGTTGCAAGTCAACCATCTACACAAGGCAAGGAAACTTTCAAAATAATGAAGCAAAGAAGACATCAAGAAGCCATCTTTACACCTCAAAGAAGAGAAACACCTTCAAGATGGACACCAAAGAAAAGGTATGAAAATGTTTTTTATGGTCACTGTTACTCATGTAATGAATATGGTAACAAAGCTTTGGAATGTATATATTATGAAAGGAAAGATAAAGAAAGATTTCATAACACCCTAAGGTGTTGGATATGTAATCAAGTAGGACACATTGCTTCTCACTGCACATCATGAGATGCTACAACTGTAGTAGGTTTGGACACAAATCCTAGAATTGCTGGAACATAAGAAGACAGACCATGATGAGGACTTCATATAGAATGACTAGAAGAAAGCATGAAGTTAGGAAGGAAGACATTTTTGAAAAGATGGAAGCTCAGAGCTCAAGTTTTGAGAAGCTGGGACACCTTCAGAAGTGGGTGATGAAAATTGAACAGCCAGAACAAAATGGAAACCTTAAGGGAAGCTCAAGTTTGACATCTTCAAAAGCATACACGTGTTACATTGGTAATGGTCACCTACATATGCGAACGAACCTATAAATAGGTCGCTTACATACACAAGTTGTCTGTATAGAAGTCCACATATCTGTGGTAAGAGCCTTAAAAAAAAGAAAAAATGCTATGCATATGAGTTGCAACATGGTATGATGACATAACTCTTTATTGCAGGTTTTGACATGGTTTGTTGCAGGTTTCATGATTACATGTTGGCATACATAAGTGATGTATGTATAGTGGTGATATATGGTTGAGTTTTGAAAGACTATATTGGATGCATTATACTAACCCTAGAGTGTGGTTTGAGACATTTTTCTGTTGAGGAACAATGCTAGTTGTGACAGTGAAGCTATGGCACTTTGGTTATGAGATATATCATGATAATATGATGATATGATTCTAGCTATATATATCATTGGTATATTGAAGTAGAGATGCTATTGGATGCTTAGTATTTGCTGTAGTGAATGATGGTTGAGGTAGATATGTTATGGTACTTTGCTGGTACATATGTGAGTTCCATTAATATATATTATGATGTATTGTTGGAGGCATACTTGTTGGATTTCCTGGTGCATGCATTTGGCATATGGTTGAGCTACATTTTGGGACATCTAGTTGACGAGGTGATTATTTTGTACATCATTGATGCGTCATAACTTGATCTATGATTGGTACATACTTGGTACATTGGTTGAGGCACCTGCTAGTAGTATGATTGGAACATGGTTTATGGTTGATATGGCATACATATACGAGAACACATTTTGATTGTAGTTCATCTTGTTGAGGTTTAATGCATGGTTGATGAACTTATAGATGGTATATGACTGTGGGTGATAGTACTTGGTTAAAGTACATCATTGGTATTACTTGTTTAGCATGTACTATGGGATGATATAGTTGAGACACTTGTTATGATGCTTGGATAGTTGAGATACATGGCTATGGCACTTGGTTCGTGGTAGAGGCATATCATGAGTGATATGAAACTTGTTTGAAGCACATGGTTGGCATGTTGGTAAAGATATATGGTTGGTACACAATTGGCACATGTTCTTGGCATATGGTTGATACACTCCATTTATGATATCTTATGGTATATGGTATTGATGTACATGGTTGAAGTACATGGATGTTGTGCATGGTTGGCACATGATGTATATGATTGATGTTTTTGTCTTTGACATATCTTTTGTGAGGCATGAGATAGTATGTATGATGGGAATACATGTATGGTATGACACAAGTTTGGATGATTGATGCATGGACAGGTTCAAGGATCATCATTAGAAGAGAAGATCATTATTGAGTAGTTGATCTATGTTCCGATTGAACAATGGAATTTAAAGAGAAAGAATATTGCAATGGTAGAATATTGTTCATCTCACAGAGAAGATAGGGGGAGACATACCCATAGGGGGAGTCATTCTTCTTTCTATAATTTAGGAGGTGTTGTTCCTGAGTCTGTACTAAGGCTTAGAGTACAGTGTCAAGGCATCCGAAGGTATGTTAAAAATGTATACGAAGATAAAGTCACCTTCTGTTTAGGAAACTAATGAAGGTTTCTACGTTCTAGCTGTCTAGCTTCCAATTGTTCCTGGATAGTAATATCTTGTTCAATGGCTTCCCATGAACGTTCTAATTCCTCTCGGGTGTTCGCAGTTTTAAGAAATGTATCAAAAATATTTAAAGCGATATGTATTTGATTAGCTAACCCGGGTTGAATATTTGGTTGAATTGCAGCAGGGACAGTCATTGAGGAACAGTACAAGTATGAAATGATTTAACGAGAGATTTCAACGCTGTTCAATTCGGTCGAGGTGAAAAGAAACCTTTACATGAAGAATGAAATAAAAAACGCAAATTGAAGGCCTTTTCCTGTAACTGTGTTATTTTCAATAAAAAGATGTAGGATGAGAAAAAAAAAAAACGTTTAGCTATAGACAACGTAAGGTTCCTGTCAAAAGGAAACTCATACATACATAGAAGAAGAAACTTGCACAGACATAATTGATATAGTGTAAATAAATATATGATTCTGTAAATGTAAATTGGTCTTACACCCGCTAAAGCTGGTGCAGAGGAAAAACAAGAGACAATTACAGAAAGATAAAATCCTTTTCACTATAGTAGTGGTCGTACTAAATTATAGTGATACACATCAATTATGTAGAGCAAAATGAAAAGAAACAAATAACAGAACGAAACAAACTTGCAACACAGTCGTGACGGAATTAGGAATCTCCAAATTTGCTTGTATTAACTTCCTTTATGCAAAAAACTCTATTACAATTTGATCCCAAAAAGTCCAGCCTTTTCTTCTTCTTTCTCGGTTCCATTTATACAAATTTGCCTTCTCCTATTCTATTTACAAAAAAGTGCCAGGTGCTTCCTTTACGTGACTCGGTGCATATGATACATCTGTCTGTAAAACTGGATACGAGCTGTGGCGGTTCCGTTTGGCAGCTGTTAGGAGCAAAATTACTCCATCTCTTCTACTCCGTTTTCAAGAAGTGCCAGGTGCTTGTCTTTGCATAGACTCAGTGCATATCCTACATTTGTCTACGAATTGGGACACAAGCTGTGATGGCTCTGCTTGACAGATGGCTTCTGCAAAATAGCACTCCCGAGCTAATTGTGCAAGTTTATTTTCCATATATGCATCAACAATATTAAGGGTGCTGAGTTGTGTGCTGGGTTGAATTAGATGCTCATCAATTTTAGCCATGTCTGCCCTGTCCATCTTAGAGATTTCCATCAAATTTCTCTCATTTCTCTCCTTTATGTCGAGGGAGATCTGCTCCATATTCATCTGCCTTATTAACTCTGTGTCTCCTCCACTCTCTATCCCTAATAGCTCACCTTTTATGACTTTGCAGGTTTCCTCTAGTGAATTCGTCACTTTTTGGGCCTGCTCCTTGCTTAAAGTAATATCATGCTCCCAATTCTTTAACAAAATATTACCTCTAGTCTGTTCGGCAATGGAGAGCCCGGGGGTCCCTGCTGAAAACCTGTTTTTGGTAGCTATTACTGCTTCCTGGAAGACAACCCGAGCAGCTTCTGCATTTCTTTCCTTGACAATCAGATTCTCAGAAATCTGATTCATTAACAAGCAATCTTTTCGAAACTCCCCTATATTGTTTAGTAGACTCTGTTGAGTAGAAGATACCCTGCTCTGAATGTCGATTGCTCGGAATTTAACAATCTCGATGTCAATCGCCTTGCTTTCTGCGACCGCTAACTGAGCCTTTAATTGTGTGATCGTATCCCTCTGGTGGCCGGATTGCACCCGACCATCTCGGATCACTGAATTTGCCTGTTCCAGCTTGGTCTTGAGGACCTCGATTTCTTTCTTATCGGCCAATTAGGCCAGCTCTATTGCTCCACTCGCTTGACTCTGAGCATCTTCCACAGCCGAAGCTATTCGGGCTTCAAGAGTCTTAATCAGTAGATTCTTTGCTTTGAGCTGATTTTTTAACGCCGCGACCGAGAATTGATTTGTCGTCGCGTACGCTCCCAACGTCCCTGCAANCTCCCTCTTGATGAAATTCCTGCTTAACTACAACTTTTCTTTTTCTGTCAAAAAAGAAATCATTAGGGGGGAGTTCCTCTGCCCTTATAGGTCTTAGTTCTTCACCAAAAATCCATCCCTCATTAACACCTGCCTGTGCTGACTGCAAGGGTGTGACAAAGGTGATGGGTAGTTCGATCTGCTTCGCCGCCTTCCCTGGTGTGGTGAGTGAGTCCTGCTCTTTCAGAGGATCGGGGGTCTTCGTCTCCGTTCCTGTCTCTGGATTTTGAGTTTCGGGCGGGTCGGTGTTTTTCACTTCCACCTCTAGACCATGTTCCTTGGGTGGGTCAGTTGTCTCTTTTTCTGTTTCGGGATCCTTCCCTTTTTCAGGATTCTTCTCCTGCTCAGGACTTTTCTCTTTTTCGGGACTCTTCTCCTGCTCGGGATTCTTCTCCTGCTCCCCTTCCTGACTTTTTTTGGGATTAGAAGTTTGTCCCTCAGAACTTTCGGCCTCCTTTTCTTTATCCTTGGAAAGTCCCAAACCTCCCAGTACAACGGGGAGGCATCTTTTCCTATTCTCTTGAAATTTTAAAATAGAATCCCTATCTTCGGGCGCTAGAGATCTGATTCGGAATTGTACTTCCGGATAGGATCTGGCCCCTCGGAAAACATCATCCGAGGGTGAGCATTCGTGTTCGAACCTCTTTAATCCACAATTTCCCAAATGGGTGCTTACGATCCTCTGTGGATCATGCTTTTTATACTCAATATAGGCCAAATTCAAGCCTTCTAAGGTTGCAGCCTCAGCCTTAGCATGTCCAAAATCTAATAAGGAATAGGAATTTAACCGAACAGGGAAAGACGACCATACCTTCTTCATTGATGCTTTCAGTTCTTTGCTTACGCCACCGATCACTGTTTGTCGAGCAATCTCGCGACATGCCAGTTTGTCGGGGATAAATTGTGGGAGCGCCAGAGGAGGAACAGAAGCTCCGAAAACTCTAAAATAGGAAAATTCTTCCTCTATGTACCAGTCCGCGATACTGCTTAGGTTCGCAGTAATGCTATCCGAGATGCGGGGTGGTAAAAGACCAAAAATGGTGACGTGCAGGGGCACCATCACCCAGTTGAAAATCTCATAAATAAACTTATTTGCATTATTTTTCCACAGCTTATCGTGGTACTCATGCACAGTTTTTTCTTCGGTTGGACTCCAAGCCCAATTCATTAAAGGGAAAGGCGTCATGGAGAAAATTGCATCCATGATATACGCGGACATGAAGAATCCGGATGCCCTCCCGGCTGCTTTTTTCTCCTGGTACTCAGTAACCCTGTCGAACAAACTATCGGAGAGCATCTTCACCCAATTGAATGAGATACCTTCTGCTACCCGAAAGATGAGAGGTACCCACCGGATTTAAAAATGTGTGGTATCCTCACTGCCGAAAAGTCGACACGCCATCATTGCCACATATATGAACGGTGGCTCCAGCGAAGAAATTGAATACACGCCCTTATCATTTACTCTGAATGTTGCGGGGCGCGAAACCCAGTCTTTTATCAAACCACCCATGGTTTTATCATATTCTTCGCACTCCTCCTTTTTGAATTCCTGCAGGAATTCACTGCCATATATATATTCAGAAGTCGTTGGCAGCTTATACATAGACTGGATATGCTCTGGTCGGAAAGTCCCGACCGTGTTTCGTCGGTCATCTATGATGGTTCTGGTGGGTAAGTCGACATGATCCAATGCCCATCGGATCATGTCGTAGTATGGGAGCAACCGAGGTCTGGTTGCAACCAGGTGCATCCCCAACTGAACAACTATCTTGTTTTTAGTGTTCAGGTCGTCCCTTACAATATCAATGTCATCATCATCTGAGTCTGGGTAGTTTACCAACTCGGATTTCAGAATATCTGAGATAGTTGACCAGGTGTCTACTGAGCCGCCAGTCCGAGGAGAAGTATCTGAGACGTTGTCTCTACCCTATGCTGCAACCTTGATACCCGCTTTCGCTGCTCTTCTTGGAGCCATGGCCGACGCTTGCTTTTTCGCTCTTCTGCAATAGACCTGTGTATACATGCGGAAATGAGTTCCCTCGGAGAAAAGTGAGCTTTGTACGTTTATGAGTAATGTTAAAAATAGAACGAAACTCCCGTACTTATTTGAAAATCCCGTACCTTTGAAATAAATCTGTCAAATCGCTAATAAAACCAAATTTATTGTATGAATATGATATTATTTGTTCGTGGATCTACCCTAAATCTTACATTAATGCCATCAATGTTCGACGGCTTTCACAGGAAATCGAGTCATGGAGAGCAAGTAAATCCCTCGTGAAGTGTGCCAACCTCGATGCGTGGGACGTACCTCGCTTAATTTCATTTTTCTAAAATTTCAAATCTTAATGACTTAAAGATTTCCTCGCTTTTCACCACCTCGTAAATTTTCCTTTAATGTTTTGACTTTACAACTCGCGAGACTGCGAGTTCCGATTTTAGCATTAATTAACAATAATTGTGATGTGGCGGATCCTTAATGACCTGATTAACTTAATCGCCATATCGTGACTCGGGAATTCGAAGACGAACTTTTAGGAGAATGATATGCCGAATCGCGATATCGCGATGCGGCGATAATTAAGGCTCGGATTAAGAGAAGGAAATCTTATATTAGGCAATTAATTAATCTCGCTATAATTATGTAGCAACTTCGCGAATTGGAGTTTTGGACACCTTAACTTTACGAAAGAAAATGCCGAGCGACGATGCGCCGAAAACCAAGTTTTAACCATGGTCAGTTTTTTTATCCTTGGTTCTTGACTAAGGTTATCAAAAAGTTATCGTGTTCTCGGCCCTCGGGGTTGTAAAAACAAAAATTTAGAGTCGAAGAATGTCGAGACACGAAACTCCGACGATGTCTAATCAAGGGTTAAAGGTTTTACCCTAGTTAATGCCTTGGGCAAAAATTTAAAACTGAGTTCGCATTTTTGCGACTCGGGACTTGGGAAATCAAGAGATAAAGTGTCCGACCTGCGAGACCCCGAAATAAAACAAAAGAGAAAATATACTTGCGAATGGTTCTGTTTTAAAAGCGGGAAAAGCATTTCTGCTCAGGCGACAAGATTTCCAGAGTTTTAAGATTCCGGAAGGGGAAGAAAAGAAGTTTTAGATCTCAAATATCAAAATTGAAAATTGCGTAGGGTGAAAAACAAGGGTGGCTCAAACATAGGCTCCAACTAGGGATCCCGCTTCCCTGTGAGGCGGGAAGAACAGTAGACCAGGTGCCAAAATTGGGTAAATGGAGTCATAGGCTAAAATCAACAGAAAAATCCAAGGAAAAGATAGAGAGAGGAAGAAAATTTTCGCTTGGTACCCCAACAATTCTTTCGAAATCAAATACTCTTTCCAAACACAGCTGAATTTACTTTCTCAACTTTCCCTTTCTCATTACTAAGTTTGGGGAACGCTTTAAGACAGTCGTAACGCTCCTAGGATATTCAACAGGTCTTGTGATTCTTAGCTTGCATCAAAAGAATGATATTATATAATCCAAAATAGGGAAGTCCCGTCGGAATTTGGGGAAATGATCAGGTTTTCAGAAAGTGTTGATTACTAGAGTAGATTGATGTTTACGTATAACAGCCTTACAGATCTCTCAGACATTGCTTCACTGCCAGCGAGTTTGTTTAGTACCCCGGTGAAGTTGTCTGACCCTTTTTTACTGAATTTCTTTTCACCACTTCGGAAAATATTTATGCGTTTAAACACTAAGACGAGGGCAATCATTTATGAATTTCCTTTCATCGTCTTAATGGACTAGGTGGGGGCAATCATTTCTGAATTTCCTTTCACCACCTGTCTCAGTATTTACTTTTAAAACATGAAGATGGGAGCAATTAGTTTATATCAGGGCTGAGATTTGTGTAATGTTTTTTTATCTAAGGTCTGTCAACTTATTTTGATTACTCGGTATCAACCTTCCTTTGACCCTCACAAGACCTTTAGTTCATAGGGAGACAAGGGAGAAAAATAAAAATTTTAAGGAACATCTTGTTCGAGCAAGCTTTGATTTTTCGGACGCTATTGAAAAACCTAGGAAAGTTAGGATTGCTATAAACGTTCCTTTTCTTAGTAGAGGATCAAGTAGTTGCGAAGACCAACTTCCTTATTAAAATCTGCTTTGGAATCCCTGAGGTTTGAAACGAAAAATCTTTATCTCTTCCTAAAGGTTTGGGAAGATAGTGACTCACTAAAAGTTAGGCCCAAATATAGATAGAAAACAAGGCAGCAATAAAATGGTTTAATATAAAAATGGTCACAACAGTTCTGGACTAGTTTTCGAATGCATTTGGGAACATAAATTATGACTGACTGTTTTTGGTTTAACATATTCATTCAAATTTATTTTGAAGATCAAAGCCAAAAATAATCCTGTTATCTAACCTTTTATATTGCAATTTGAACAATATTACCTCAGATTGCTTAAACAATCTTTAATGACCTATTTCATTTAGAAAACTCACCTCTGTCTTTTCAATTTCCTCATGGACTATGAATTATCTTACGTATCACCTGATTTATGTTGTTCTATCATCCACACCGGCTTGCACATCATTTTTTCTGTTAGCTTCGTCTGAGGCTGGAATCCTGCAAAAACGAATACAACTCTGTTTTGAAAATGTGTTGAAAATTCAAAAATGAAAACCAAAAATTGAAAATAAATGTTTGAACAAAAACGTAAATATGTACAAACACTCATAATAAACTTTATTTATTTACAATTATATACATATAATTTTTTATTTTATTTTATTTCTTTTTTATCTGACGACTGTTACGTCATGTAGTGCTTTAGATATCGTCCGTTGACAGGGGCGCTGAGAACTTCCCCATCAATATTTTCCAGAAGAAAGGAATTCTTTCCTTCTGGAGCCGAGACCCTGAATGGTCCATAACAAAGGTGGTCAAATTTGCCATGTTTCGCGGCTTCCTCCCTTCTCGCATCCCACCTTAGCACCAAGTCTCCTGGGAGGAATTCTCTGTCCTTTGCCTTAAGATCGAACAATGCTTTCATATTGTCCTGTTATTTTTTCATGTTCTCGTCAACCTCTACTCTGAGCTGTTGAATCTCTATCAGTTGGTTAATCCTCCTGGTCACATGATTTGGCTCTTCTTTTTGATCCTGCCATAATTTCATCACTGGCAATGCTAAGTTTATAGGCAGAACCGCCTCGGTCCCATATACCATCTGAAACGGTGAAATGCCAATAGACCTTTTAGTACTGATGCGGTTTACCCAAAGTGCGTGTTTCAAGTGTACATGCCAGGACCTCTTATTTTCGCTCAGTACTTTTTTGATTACGTTTACTAGGCTCTTATTAGATGATTCAGCCAACCCATTTCCCTGAGGGTAATAAGCAGTGGAATGGCCAAGAACGATACTGTACTTTTGGCAGAAGTCGATCATAGCCATGGACTTGAAAGCCTGGGCGTTGTCGGTAACAATTTTTCGGGGACACCCAAATCTTGACAAGATGTTATCTTCCAAGAAGTCAATCACCACCGACTCTGTTGCTCTTTTGGTTGGAATTGCTTCCACCCATTTGGTAAAATAATCTGTGGCCGTTAAGATCCACTTATGCTGAGCACTAGAAGGGGGATTAATTTCTCCTATGAAATCTAATCCCCATTGTTGAAATGGGGCTTCAGTTTTGACTGGAACGAGTGGTAGTGCAGGGAGTTTTTGCTTACCAGCGAATATTTGACACGAGTAACAGGCACGTACTTTATCATTAACGTCCGAAAATAGTTTCGGCTAATAGTATCCGGCCCTCAGGATCTTGTAGGCTGTAGCTCTCCATGCATGGTGTCCCCCGCAGATTCCTTCATGAAATTCTTTTATAACTCGTGGAGTTTCTGACTCAACCAGACAGACTAGTAAAAACCCGAGTGGATCCTTCCAGTATAGTTGATTTTCGGAGATGCAATACTTTACAGCATGGAGTTTTAAAGTTCTGTATTTGGCTGGTGTTAGTCCATCTGGGCATCTCAGGTTTAGCAAGTAGAAGACTATATCTTTATACTAGCCTAATAATACGAATTTTTCTTCAACCTTGCTTGGATATGTCTGGTCATCCGGCTCTTGAAAACGTATATCTCCATCTTCCCCTAGTAGGCAATTGATATCGAGAGCTCTAAGGTTTGACTCAGCCAAGAGTTTGGCCAGACCCTTTCCTTTTACCAATTTAGTTGGCTTGATTTCCAGATCAAATTCTTGTATTTTAGCGAGCCAGCGCCCTCGTTTTCCATCACTATCAGGCTGTACCAATATATCCTTTACAGCACTGGTTGGTACGTATGCGATAATTTTTGAATGCAGAACATAAGTTCTGAATGCTTTTAGCGCTTTCACCATTGCGTACGCCTGTTTTTCTATTATATCATATTTTAGTTCGGGGTCTCTGAGGCTCTTGCTAAAAAACGCGATCGGGCGTTCAAAGCCTTCATCATCTTTTTGCAGCAACACCGCATCGATAGTATGCTGAGAAGCGAATGGGAAGATGAGGAAATCTTTCAAGTAATCTGGACTTGTTAACATAGGTGCCTCACTGATGACTTTTTTAATATGCTCGAACGACGCTTTAGCCTCGGTCGTCCAATTTACTCTGTTATCTTTCTTCAACATTCCTGTGATCAATTTGACAATCTCAACGAAATTTGGTATAAACCTTCATAAAAAATTTATTGTTCCTAAGAAAGATTGAATTTCTTTTACGTTCCTAGGAATCCTGATAGTTTGTATCGCTTCAACCCTTTTATGATCAATCTTGATCCCATCTTTAAATACGATATGCCCCAGAAGCTTACCTTCCTGCATAGCGAAATGTGATTTCTTTGGGTTCAAAGACAGACCATACTTGCGGCATTTTTCGAAAGTTTGTTTTAAATGGATCAAATGCTCTTCATCGGTTTTAGAAAAAACCGTCAAATCGTCAAGGTAGATTACTACG